>JZKD02S1933275.1:0-38537 GCA_000966675.3 Picea glauca
TGTTTGAAGGCCCTTTTCTCTAATATGTCCTAGTCTTTGATGCCATAGCATGGTCTTCTTTCCAGGGAAAATATTGGTCTTTTCTTCTTTATTTCTCTGTTCAGGGACAATAGAACTGTTACACCCATTAGTATAAGTGCTTCCTAGCAACTTGTACAGAGTTCCACATCGAACTCCCCTCATCAACACCATTGTTCCTCATACCATCTTGCAAGTGTTCTTTCCAAATACAATATCCACTCCTGCATCATCCTTCTTGCTTACAGATATTAGGCTCCTGGCTAGTTTTGGAATGTGCAAAACCCTAGGGAGAGTTCTAATCCTTCCATCTTTTAGCAGCAACTTAACCCTTCCATGTCCCAAGATTTTTGTTGTCGAGTCATCTCTTAGGAATACATCACCACCATCATATTTTTCATATTCAGAGAACCACTCCCTATGAGGAGTCATATGGTATGACGCACCTGATTTGATCAACCATACATCACGGCTTGCATGTGTACTTGTAGATGCCAAGTAAACATCACCTCCTTATTCAGTGAAGGCTTTCGCCTCTGTGGAAGAGGTACTATCAGATCCCTTTGGTTTATCAACCTTCTTAGACTTGAAATCTTTCTTATAGTGCCCTTTTTTACCACACTTCTAGCATTTCCTCAAAGATTTTCCTGGAGACTTAGATATACCTGTAGATTTAAATCTCCCCCCTGAAGGTTTACTAGGATTCTTGTCTTGGGTATGACCTCTTACAAATAAATCATTTGTGCTATGACTATCCATGCTTTTTCACCTCATCTCTTCAGATAACAAGGATGAAACTACATCCTCAATCTTCAATGTAGATTGAGTGGTACTACCAATTGCTAAAACCAGATTATCCCAAGAGTCTGGAAAAGAACATAACAAAATACACTTATCTTCTTCGAAAATCGTAATATTAACAGAGACAAGTTGACTTACCAGAGTATTAAAGGCATTTAGATGTTCTGTCACATAATCTCCATCTTCCATCCTAAGATGATACAACTTCTTTCGAAGAAACAACTTGTTTACCAGGAATTTTGATTGATACAAATTCCCCAACTTATCCCATAGTTCCTTGGCTATAGATTCTCCCAAGACATTCAACAAAATCGAATCTGCTAGGCAGAGTTGAATAATACTCCTTGCTCTTCTGTCCATCTTCTCCCAATCTTCCTTCGACATACCAGTAGCTGGTGTAATAGTAGTTTGTGTACTAGTAGGTTGTGTACCAGTAGCCTATGTGCCAGTAGATGGTGTACCAGTAGGTTGTGTACCAGGATCCACAATGATCCATTGTTCTTTGTCTACAAGAAGTTCCTCCATCTTGAGCTTCCATTGCTCAAAGTTTTTACCGTTGAAATTCTCTATCTCGATTCTAGACGAGCTCTCCATTCCTCTTTCTATAATCGAATATCCACTGGAAAATATCCCACTAAACCCAGGTTTATCACAAACCCAAGATAAACTTGATCTATCAAGACCAAGCCAAATACTCAACAACAAAGGCATCCCTTTGAAGACAAAAATGAGCTCTGATACCACATGTAAGTTTTAAACCTGCGAATTAAAGAAATGCATATGGATTCTTAAGCAAAAAAAAAAATTGATCAATGGATCACTCACATAGTACACAGAGATTTATACCGAAAACCCTCAACTGGGAAAACCTTTCTTATATTCATTATATCGAATTTCACCATTCACCATACAATATATATACAATGTTTTTAGGTATTCTATAGATGCCTAAACCCTAATCCCTTAATCCAGGATTAATTTACAAAACTACTAAAAATAGCAAAAGCTGCCCCCAAAAAAAAATTGGGTGCGCTGCCCCGAACGCTGCGCGTAACCATGGGGGGCATACCTGCCCCCCCCTAGGACCCCCCTAGGAAAGCGCCCAGAACACACGACACAAGGAGCACTACTAGAGGGATTTTTAGGCGCAGTTGTCATATTTGACGTGCCCACACACACACACATGCAAAGAATATAACACATACCCAACATGGAGTGCTTATGCAAAATGGAAAAGTGATCTATTACGAGTCAAGAAATCTAAATGAGCATGAGCACAAGTATGTTACTCGTGATTTAGAGATTGAAACAATTGTGCATGCATTGAAGATGTGGAGACACTACTTGTTGAGAAGAAGGTTTGTCTTGATGATAGACCACTGTGGATTTAAGTATTTGTTCAACCAACCAAGGTTGAATGTTAGATAGACTAGGTGGATGGTGTTGATTAGTGAGTTTGATTTCGAAATAAAAAATATTAAAGGGAAAGAGAACAAAGTGGCAGATGCACTCATCTGAAGTGTACACGATATACACTTAGCATCAAGAAGTGTGGTAGATTCTAACATCAAGCAGAGGATTAAAACCCTCTTGCAATAAGATGAGTTATTCAACAAGGTAAAAAAAGGGTTACAACAAGAACCCATATAGAAGAAATATGAAGGATATCAACTTGAGACTGATAATCTATTGTTGTGTAACAACATGTTATATGTGACTAATTCAACAGAGTTGAGACATCTGATTATGGACGAGTTCCATAGGATACCTTATGTAGGCCACCCTAGTTATCAAAAGATGGTAACATCGGTAAGGAAGTTGTATTATTGGCCTAGAATGAAGCATGACATTGCTGAATAGATTGCTAAATGTTTAGAGTGGAAATAGGTGAAGGGTGAGCAAAATCATCCTATAGGGTTGTTGTAGCCTTTGCAAATTCTAGAGTGGAAGTGGGAGATAATATCCAAAGACAATTAAGAAACATGATGCAATCATGGTTGTAGTAGAAAAACTTAGCAAGGAAACTCACTTCAGACCTATTAAATCTACGTTCAAGACCATAGATGGTGCTAATATTTTTATAAAATAATTTTTTAGATTGCATGGTCTTCCCAAGTCCATAATCTCGGACAAAGATGATAATTTCACCTCAATTTTTTGGAAAATCTTGTTCGCAAGATTGGGAAAATAGTTGACATTTAGCATGGCATACCATCCTTAAACAGATGGTTAGAATGAAAGGGTGAACCAAGTTCTTGAAGACATGTTAAGGATGCATGTGATACATCAATCCAGGTAGTGGGTAGAGTATCTAGCCATGGTAGAGTTTTCTTACAATAATGATTATTAGGAAGCATTGAAGATGAGCCCATTTGAGGTTTTGTATGGAAGAAAGTGTAGAGTTTCGGTTAGTTGGGAAAATCCAGTGGATAGAATCACACTTGAACCATAATTATTGAAGGAAATGGAACAAATAATGATTAAGATAAGACAAAATTTGAAAGTTTCCTAGGATAGACAAAAGAGTTATGCAGACTGCAAGAGAACTCATAAAGAGTTCAAGGTGGGGGGTCATGTATAACTCAGGCTAAAACCTAAGAGGAGTTTCCTAAGGATGGGAACATGTGCTAAGTTGGCACTATGATATTGTGGACCATTTGAAGTAATGAAAAGATTGGGGCTAGTACATTATAGACTTCCATGACCACCTATTGTTAGATCTCATAATGTATTCCATGTGTCTTTATTAAAAAAATATGTGCATGATCCTAATAATGTTATTGATTGGACAGTGATATAGGTGGAACTAGAGGGAGAGTTCCATCCTAAACCTCAATGCATATTGAACAAGAGAGAAATGATGCTCTAGAACTGAGCCATCATGCAGGTTAAGGTGCAATGGAAGGAATTTAGAGCCTATCATGCTACATGGGAGTTGGAAGAAGCCATGAGAATGGCACAACCATTTTTTTTTTTATGTATAATTGTATATACATGGTGTTTTAAACATTGAGAACAATGTTTCCTTAAGGGGGAGGGTAATGTAACATCTTGTTTTCCCCCATGATTGTAATCATATTAAGACTTCATATAATTGTGTTTATGAAGCTTGTAGTTTTTTTGTGATTAATGAAAACATTAGGAAGCTGACTGAGAGGAAAAATCCTTGAGAGTATTGGCCATGATATCACATGTGGAATTGATGAAGTGGACAGTTGAGGTGGATATGAGATTTTTTATTGAATAAAATATGAATCTTCCTTAGAAAGCTAGTTGATACTTGCAAAACATAAACACACACCTTCCAGTGTACTTGAACCTGCATGGATCCATGTGACCAGTTATGGAAGAAAAGATTGGTGGTTGAGGCATTTAACACCACTGGAAAATCTGATCTCTTGAAGAGGCAAGGGTTAACTGAAAAACCCTGACAAAATTACATAACTATATTTCCCCTTCAAAATTTGGATCCCTGATTGGAGGTCACTTTTGACAGAATCCATGGGAGTCCCAAGGATTGGCAGAGGAAGAGGCCAAAGGTGAAAAACATCACCAAGGAAAAAAGAGACAATAGCAGTGGAAGAGAGAGAGACAGGGAGAGATACACAAGAGAGAGAGAGAGAGAGAGAGAGAGAGAGAGAGAGAGAGAGCACATACGCATGAGAATAGGCTGACACACATAGGAGAATGGGTCAGCGATGAATGGTTTTGCACCAATAAAAATATTGGAAGAGTTGGTGAGTTGCAGACTCACAAACATATGGTGTGATGAAATAAGGATTTCAGTTGCACAGATCTGAGAAATATGAGAAATGGAGAGTTTTTCCTTGAATAAAATATGAACCTCGTCCATATTATTGATGATCACCTTGAAATAGAGAAGAACCGGACCCTGACTGGAGCAATTGGGGGCTGCAATTTGGTACTAATTGGATAGGAACTAGGACTAGTAAGGGGAGGTCATCGATGGATTGTGTAGCAGAGAAGGGGTTCTGTTGTGCAGAGGAAATATAGTTGGAGAGGTACTTGATAAATATATGGAATCCCTAAGATCATTAGGAAGGGGGGAACTTCTGTTGTTGTTAGAGGAGGAAGGAGAGTAACCTTCCTAGATCATCCTAAAATTGGAAATTAGTTGAATCATTCCCTTGTGATATAATGTCTTATAACAAGGGTGGCATACTATAGGAAGGCACTCTGCAGTATGGCCTAAGGTTGGGATGAAATGAATCCTCTCTCAATTAGTTGGTTGTTAGTATTTTCCCTGAATAGATAAGTGTCTAACTTGCCTTGTTTAATGTATTATAATGATGTAAATGTGTGGTTTCTAGTTTAACGGAAAATATGAATGGATGTAAATGATGAATTGAATTCCTGAGTAAAATGGAATGTGATTTTTTTCCCTCACTATTTAAATTTGTTAATTATGAATTCAAGTCAAGCAGGAATGGTCGGTGTCCTTCAAAATATTGTAGCTTAGGAGGAAAGTTTTCAATATATGGAAAAAATATTTATTAGGGAGGGTACATGAGTACCCTAGTATCTGGAGAGTCTTGGTAAGGGTTTGAAATCCCTAATCCCTTTGATGAGTCACATGTATTAGGTGGAAAGCTTGCACGACATGAAAACCTTCACCCAAGTCCTAGATGAAACGCCTTAGCCTATTTAAACCTAGATTCCCAAATCTCTTAGAACTCTGGTAGAACCTTAGAAAATACTAGAGGAGGAACCCCGAAAGGTTTAAATCTAGATTCAGACTGTTTCCATGGAGGAAACCAATGTTTTAAGTTGGATGGGTTCGTAGTTTTTGATTCAGTGAAATGAGTAGATATAGACCATTGGTCGAATGATACTACCTTTAGAGTGACTAGAGTGAGGTTGTATTTAAACTCTGATGGGGAGAGCCTCTAGTCAAAGAGTATCGTTGATCTACTAGAGAGTGACTAGGGTGAGTTCTGAATTTTTGGATCCAGTAAGGAGGATGTTAGGAGAGGGGCCATCGGAGGTCTGAAAGGAGAGATGAAACAAGAGTCTGACAATAGGAACTTCGAGGACCATAGGTCTCGCGAGATCCCAACCGTTGGATTTGACAAGAAACGCCCCAAGGAGGAGGATTGAGATCCTTAACAGGAAATCAGTTGTAACCCTGAAAATCATAGTGTATGTTGGATTAGATGAATGAGAATCATTCGATTCATCGGAGAGTGTGTGTTCATAGTGATCTATTCAAAGTAGTTTGTGGAACCATAGTGGGGATGCTCTGATGGGGAGGAAATTTTAGAATGAATGAGGAGCTTTGATTGATGTGTGGGTGTGATTTAATCTCAACCATATATTTTTTGGCCCCATTAGTTGGCATGTGGAATGGGTGTTCAAGTAGAGAGTAATTGTTGAGTGGGTGGAGACTTTGACGTAATTGTAGTCGTTATAACCCCGGGTCTAAGGACCATTAGATTTCAGAGGATGATCCATCGAGATGTCACTGTCGGGGAATAGGTATACCTAGATGACTGGGAATTCTGACATGAATGATTCTAAACACCCTCATATCGTTGATCTAAGGGTGAGATGTAAAATTGACCATTCTATTTGGGGGCGTTTAGGTATTTGGTGACCTCAGTAACCTCTGTGGAGAAACATCTATAAGAATTAATAAGAGTTAATATAGTTTTAGTTGTGATAAGAGAAGTCTTCACTCAGAAAACTAATGAATTTGATAGCATGTCATGAGAGAAGATAAGGAAAGTCAACATCCCACTAGCTTAAGTGATGATTAGGAGGTCATGTGTGTTACTGAAAAGGTGGATGGCCATCAATATCCACCTAGATCAATCCTCCCCCCTTAGGAAGCAATGGTCCCCATTGTGTCATGTTCCCTCGAGAGACAAGGAAAATTTTATTGAATAAGAACCTTGGTGAGATGCTTGCCTTTCTAAAGTAGGTGTCTTTCTTGTACTTAGCATTATCCTATTGAAGGATGTCATGAAACTATTGTTGGAGGTGATGAATCCATTCAACAAAACTAGTTGCATGATATGCCTTGGTCTAAGTGTGGGGGGACTTTGTCAATGAATATGTAGCAGGAAGAGCTATATCAATGGGGGCTAATGGTTGGAACTCCACAGACACCTGAAAATGGTTGTGGCCAATAGATTTGTGAAGGGATCTATTATAGCTATGTTTAACATATGGAAAACTCTCATTCTATGGAAGGGAACATCTATAGATTGGACCATTGGGTAAAGGAGTATCGGGCACCAAGTCAATGGAATGCTTGACTTGGTAGTGAAAAATCACCTTCTTAGGTGAAACAATATCTTTTTGCTCCTCTACAATCATGTCAACCTTATTCTACTATATAGAAATATATTGGGCCAAGGATATGGTTGTCGTAGTGACCTTCTCTTCACCTTCTAACCGGATTGTGAAGAGGGAAAAATGTGTGGTCTAAGAGATTACTTTGTGGCATTGTTTTTCTGAGATAAATGAAATGAAAATAGTCATAAATACCTTTTTAATTCTGTAAAGATGGCCCCTTAGAGAAACAATGACACTACAAGGATGAGACTCATAAACAACATGATGTTTCCATGTATATGGTTTTCCTAAAAGAATATCAAATACTTCAAGTGGGGCAACATCACATCATACCCCATCTTTGAAGGGATTGATGTCCTAGGATAGGAGACACTATTGGTTGACATCAAGGTCTTGTCCCTAGCTCAACCAACAAGTGGTGTGTGGTTGAGGGTGTGGAATCATAAACAACTTCAATCTATTGATGACCTTGATCAATATCAGGTTCTTCTGGTTCCCGCTGTCAACAATGAAATGTAGTGGGGTCCCATTCACCCACTTATTTGAATAGAAGAGGCACTCTCCCTCATCAATATCCTCTGGCTCGTCTCGTTGGATCTTTGCGGTTGCGATTGTAATACCTCATGTTAATCCCCAGTGTAATTTTACATATGCTTTATATGCAGGTGAGCCAGTATATTATAGGCCAGAGTGCCTATGTGAGTATTAGGTTGGAAAGCCTAGATTTCTAAAAGGACATCGTATCCATATTGTAATTTGCAATCACACTCCTATTATTAATAAAGTACATCACTATTATAGGCTGACCAAAAAAAAGAGATGGGGGGATAAACTCCACTAGAAATGGTAAGGGGGATAAGAGTCTAGTAAAGGGATAAGCTAAGGGGGCTTAAGCCTAATGGAATATTATATTAATATTCCTTAAAACTAAAATTATGGATATGAATATATCCTAAGTCTCTAAAGTGGGCACAAGGGGTTTCCTTGAGTGACATGTGTCATAAACGAAACATGCATATATATTTAGGAGATTTAGTAATTTTCTCCATCATTCATTCATTGATAATTCTTTTCATCATATGTACCAGGGATGTGGACTCGACAACCATACATGTACATGGGAATTGTTTCTACCCACTGACTGGAAGAAGCGGGTTGTCAGGCCCGTGGTCAAAGATGTGGGTTTTCAGGTCCATGGTCGAAGAAGCGGGTTTTCAGGACCATGGTCGAAGAGGTGGGTTGTTAGGCCCATGGTCAAATAAGTGGGTTTTTAGGCCTGTGAGCATTCTCTCCAGGTGAGAGAGTTGTTGGGAATTAATTCCCAAGGTGCCAAGCTACAACTACAGGGCTCTAAGACTCCCTTTTTGGCATGTTGTTGAAGCCCTGGAAGGGAAGTGGGGTATTCAAAGGACTGTTGATCAGAGAAGGGGAACAATACTTGGGGTGGGACATGTATGTGGGGGATGAGGAACTGTAGGCTGGTTGCTAGAGTTGGAACTTGAATCTGAGAATTGTTGTTGATTGATAGACCTTAAACTAGCTTAGAACTTCCTTTGCCCGGATATAATTTATCCCTAGCTCAGAGGTGACCCACTACTGATATTATGAGCAGTCTATTCTATGGTTGGGAGGAACATGGAAGGTCAGGATGCATTTGGTGTTTATTTCATGAAATAAGTGTCTTTCATGTGCTCATTTCAATTACAGTGTGTGTAATTATGAGTTTTCTGTTATGGAATATTTATTATTAATTCTATGTAGGAGTTGTTGTTGTTGTGTGTTGTTTTTATTCTACACAACTCTTTTCATATGAAGAGAATATATTTTAATTAAATGGTATCAAAGAATATTTTGTTGAATTTCTAGTAATGGGGACATTACAGAGCATATCAATAAATTTAATGGTATCAGAATTCAGAATTCAGAATTTTAATGTGGCATTGCCCAACATGGATCTGGGGATGTCACAAAGTAGTATTAGAGCCCATTTTTCAACACTAAGCATGCATGGACCCAATTAACATGGCACAGAATAAAATTTTACAGAATATGTAGAAAAACTATTTGGTAAAATGCCAGAAAGAGTATGCCTGCAACATGTTCGATAAAATGATTGAAATGAAATTGAGAGAATTTCATGAGAAATTTGGGAGAAATGAACCAAAAATAAAATTAAGAATTTTTAGTTCCTAATTGGGGGAAATTCAGGCCTATGGAAGGCCAAATTTGGAAATGACAGAGCAACCATAGCACCCATGGTGAAATTGAGAGAAAATTGGAAAAAGCCCCAACTTTTACAGTTAAATTTATGGACAATTCGATGGGAAGGATGTCAAATTCATATGCAGATGTTAAAATGGGTATGTTTAGCATCAAATTTGCAAATTATAGGATGCCATTGTAAAAATGGGTGAAATTGGACAAAATCCCCAATTCCCGCAACATAATTCATGAGAAATTTTATGTGCAAAGAGTCGAATTACAGGTGTTGGAGCCGAATTGATGGTTACAAGGATGAAATTATCCATATCAATATTAATTACAGATCTTCAATGGAGGCCCCAAAAACAAGTTCAAAATTGAGCAATTTTGGGCATTTCGAAAAATTAGGAAATTTTAGAAAAATTGAAAACATTTGGGTATTTTTCCATACGTTGACGTCAAAAGGTCATGGGGGCCTTGTGTCAGCTGATGTGGTGGGAAGGTGATGTGTAATTCCATGGTGGAAGGTACATGGAATCAGGTGTGGCAGAGGTGGTAGGTGTGGTAGAGGTACATGGTGGCGACAATTTCCTACCCGGCGAGACCCCGATCCCAAGACACGCATCACCCCAATATGAATTTCGAGGGGGTATGGGGTTGTTAAGTTAACCACAGGCCAAGTGGACCAAAGTGCATTGATGCATGACACATCACCATGAACTTAACCATGGTTATGTCTTTTGGACCCTCCCCACTGATTTAAAGTTTAGTGGGGCGGGTGGGGGTGAAATGCAATGTGGATCATCGATCCTTGCCAGTGCCCATCAAACGATGGTCATTATGTTATGTTGGTGTGAAAATTCATGTGAGGATGGTAAATGGGTGTAGTATGGGACCCTATGATCCCTACGACCCAATAAAATATGGCCACATGGTAGCCAAACACTGTGGGACCTGAAAGGTAAGGTAAGTGCGCTAGGAAACAAGGAAAATGAGTTAAAGGAAGGTAATGGGAGGCCAATGGGACATGACCAGGTGATAAGGAGTTGAGAACCACCTCGAAGTGACATGTGGACTCAGGTGCCACATCAACATCCTAGTCAGCTCAAGTTAAGCATTTTTTTTTTACATTAATGAAAATTATTGGAAAATTTCGATGTTTTCCAGGTTATGTTTTTGCAGGGAATTTTTGAGGCCCTAAACATATCAAATTGTATTTAACAATGTGGTATCTTCAAGTATGAGGATCAAGGAGCCAGTTATTCAAAATGTGGAATTATTGCTTGATTAATCTACCAACTAAAGATGACTATACTCAGAGAGTAATACAGAATATTTTTAATGGAGCTATGATTGGAAAAGACTTCCAGATGACAATTATGCATATCAAATGTGGATGCTAGGTGGAAAATCCATATGCAATACATGATAATGCATATATCATAGGCTCATATGGATATGGAAAGAATGGGAATATGGAAGTATTATTTTATAGAATATGAAAGAGTTTAGATCCGGTATCAAGAATGAGCAGAGGAACTTGAAGACAAAATGTTATGTCAAGAACAACTCACAAGATGATCAAAGACCAAGACTGAATAATATTAAGGTACGATCTTAGGTGAAACCATGATGGCTAATTAGGTAAATTTGACCATTTGATTTGGGGGTGTTTAGGTACCTGATCACCTCAGTAACCTCTATGGAGAAACATCTATGAGAATTAATAAGAGTTAATATAATTTTAGTTGTGATAAGAGAAGTCTTCACTCAAAAAACTAATGAATTTGATAGCATGTCATGAGAGATGATAAGGAAAGTCAACATCCCACTAGCTTAAGTGATGATTGGGAGGTCAGGTGTGTTACCAAAAAGGTGGATGGCCATCGATATCCACCTAGATCAGTCCTCCCCCCTTAGGAAGCAATGGTCCCCATTGTGTCAAGTTCCCTCAAGAGACAAGGAAAATTTTGTTGAACAAGAACCTTGGTGAGATGTTTGCCTTGCTAAAGTAGGTGTCTTGCTTGTAATTTACATTAACCTATTTAAGGATGTCATGAACCTATTATTGGAGGTGATGAATCCGTTCAACAAAACTAGTTGCATGATCTGCCTTGTTCTGAGTGTGGGAGGCTTTTGTCGATGAATATGTAGCAGGAAGAGTTATATCAATGGGGGCTAATGGTTGGAACTCCACACACACCTGAAAAGGGTTGTGGCCAATATATCTATGAAGGGATATGTTATAGCTATGTTGTACATATGGAAAACTCTCATTCTATGGAAGCGAACATCTATAGATTGGACCATTGGGTAAAGGAGCACCGGGCACCAAGTCAATGGAATGCTTGACTTGGTAGTGCAAAAGCACCTTCGTAGGTGAAAAAATACCTTTGTGCTCCTCTACAATCATGTCAACCTTATTCTACTATATAGAAAGGTATTGGGCCAAGGATATGGTTATCATAATGAACTTCTATTCACCTTCTAACCAGATTGTGAAGAGGGAAAAATGTGTGGTTTGAGAGATTACTTTGTGGCATTGTTTTTTTGAGATCAATGAAATGAAAATAGTCATAAATACCTTTGGTATTTTGTAGAGATGACCCCATAGAGAAACAATGACACTATAAGGATGAGACTCATAAACAACATGCCATTTCCATGTATATGGTTTTCCTAAAAGAACATCACATGCTTCAAGTGGGGAAACATCACACAATACCTCATCTTTGAAGGGATTGATGTCCTAGGATAGGCGACACTATCGGTTGACATCAAGGTCTCATCCCTAGCTCAACCAACTAGTGGTGTGTGGTTGAGGGTATGGAATCATCAACAACTTCAATCTCTTGATGACCTTGATCAATATCAGGTTCTTCTGGTTCCCACTGTCAACAATGAAATGTAGTGGGGTCCCATTCACCCACTTATGTGAATAGAAGAGGCACTCTCCCTCCTCAATATCCTCTGACTTGTCTCGTTGGATCTTTGCGGTTGCGATTGTAATACCCCAGGTTAATCCCCAGTGTAATTGTACATATGTTTTATATGCAGGTGAGCCAGTATATTATAGGCGAGAGTGCCTATGTGATTATTAGGTTGGAGAGCCTATATTGCTAAAAGGACAACGTATCCATATTGTAATTTGCAATCACACTCCTATTATTAATAAAGTACATCATTGTTGTAGAATGACCAAAAAAGAGAATTGGGGGGATAAAATCCACTAGAAATGGTAAGGGGGATAAGAGTCTAGGAAAGGGATAAGCTAAGGGGGCTTAAGCCTAATGGAATATTATATTAATATTCATTAAAACTAAAATTATGGATATGAATATATCCTAAGTCTCTAAAGTGGGGACAAGGGGTTTCCTTGAGTGGCATGTGTCATAAAGGGAACATGCATATATAGTTAGGGGATTTAGTACTTTTCCCCATCATTCATTCATTGATCATTCTTTTCATCATTTGTACCAAGGAAGTGGACTCGACAACCATACATGTACATGGGAGTTGTTTCTACCCAGTGATTGGAAGAAGCGGTTTGTCAGGTTGAAGATGTGGGTTTTCAGGTCCATGGTCAAAGAAGTGGGTTTTCAGGACCATGGTCAAACAGGCAGGTTGTCATGATCATGGTCAAAGAAGAGATTTTTAGGCCCATGAGCATTCTATCCAGGTGAGAGAGTTGTTGGGAATTAATTCCCAAGATGCCAAGCTACAACTACAGGGCTCTAAGACTCCCTGTCTGGCATGTTGTTGAAGCTCTGGAAGGGAAGTGGGATGTTACAAAGTGGTATCATAGCCCATTTTTCAACACTGAGAATGCATGGACCCAATTAACAAAGCACATAATAAATTTTACAGAATATGCAGAAAAACTATTTTGGCAAAATGCCAGAAAGAGTATGCCCACAACATGTTCGATAAAATGATTGAAATGAAATTGAGAGAATTTCATGAGAAATTTGGGAGAAATGAACCAAAAATCAAATTAAGAATTTCTAGTTTCTAATTGGRGGAAATTCGGGCCTATGGAAGGCCAAATTTGGAAATCACAGAGCAACCATAGCACCCATGGTGAAATTGAGAGAAAATTGGGAAAAGCCCCAAATTTTACAGTTAAATTTATGGATAATTCGATGGGAAGGATGTTGAATTCATATGCAGATGTTAAAATGGGTATTTGTAGGGTTGAATTTGAAAATTATAGGGTGCCATGGTAAAAATGGGTGAAATTGGGCAAAAGCCCCAATTCCTGCAACATAATTCATCAGAAATTTTATGTGCAAAGATTCAAATTACAAGTGTTGGAGCTGAATTGATGGTTACAAGGAAGAAATTATCCATATCAATATTAATTACAGAACTTCAATGGCAGCCCCAAAAATAATTTCAAATTTGAGCAATTTTGGGCATTTCAGAAAATTAGGAAATTTTAGAAAAATTGGAAAAATTTGGGTATTTTTCCATACGCTGACGTCAACATGTTGTGGGGGGCATGTGTCAGCTGATGTGGTGGGAAGGTGATGTGTACTTCCATGGTGGAAGGTACATGGAATAAGGTGTGGCATAGGTGGCAGGTGTGGTAGAGGTACACGATGGAAACAATTTCCTACCCGGCAGGACCCCGATCCCAGGACACGCGTCACCCCAATATGAATTTTGGGGGCGTATGGGGTTGTTACGTTAACCACAGGCCGGGTGGACCAAAGTGTGTTGATGCATGACACATATCCATGAACTTAACCATGGTTATGTATTTTGTACCCTCCCCACTAATTTAAAGTTCAGTGGGGCAGGGGGGGTCGAAATGCGATGTGGATCATCGATCCCTGTCGGTGCCCATCAAACGATGGTCATTAGATTATGTTGGTGTGAAAATTCATACGCGCATGGTAAATGGGTGCAGGATGGGACCCACCCATCCCTACGACCCAATAAAATATGGCCACATGGTAGCCAAAGATTGTATGACTTGAAAGGTAAGGTAAGTGTGCTAGGAAACAAGAAAAGGAGTTAAAGGAAGGTAATGGGAGTCCAATGGGGTAGAACCAGGTGACAGGGAGTTTACATGGCACCACCTCGAGGTGAAATGTGGACTCAGGTGCCACATCAACATCCTAGTCATCTCAAGTTAAGCATTTTTTTTTACCTTAATGAAAATTATTGCAAAATTTCGATGTTTTCCAAGTTATGTTTTTGCAGGGAATTTTTGAGGGCCTAAACAGTGTTTTTAGCTACTCGAAAAAGTTAGATTTCTAATGGTGTAAACCATTAGTCAAACAAATATTTTATGAGGAATTTACAGGTCAAATAGTGAGGGGTAAATTTTAATACCCAATTAACTTCCGAGGGCCATAACTTCTTGCTCAAGAATCAGATTGAGGCACAAGATGAGTCTATGGAAAGATATTGAGCCATAAAACACAATCACGGAGCTAAATTAGAAATATGGGCACATAAAAATGCACAGGAGGAGGTAGAAGGTACCTGTATCATTCAGGGCCAAAAGTATTGATTGGCCTGAAACTTCAATACGATGTATTTAGCATCATGGAGCTCAGAGGAGGATGAAACTTGGCCATAGTGTTCAAAGTATGATTATGAAGGAACCCAGTTGAGATGATGTCAAATTTCTAAAGGAACATATGTAATTATTCATAGGATTTTCACATGGTTGAAAGGTGAACAAAATCAATTAATGGGTGATGTTCAAATGACTATAAATTTATGCTCAAAACTTATGATTGAGAAAGAAAACAATCATTGGAAAGGTATTGGACAAAGGAGTCCATGTAATGACCCAGAATTGTGAGATGAGAATTTTTTTTTACAAGAATTCAGAATGAATATTATGGTGACCATAAAGGGGAAAAATTGTGCATATGTACCAGAATTGTATATTGTGGTTGTATGCTTTCTTTAACCATAAATTTTAGAATTTTATCTTATATAATAAATTTATTGCAAGTAGAGATAAGGTTGATGATAAAACATATCAAATTGTATTTAACAATGTGGTATCTTTAGGTATGAGGAACAAGGCAGTGTCAGTTCTTCAAATTGTGGAATTATTGCTTGAGGAAGCTACCAACTGAACATGACTATACTCAGAGAGTAATACGGAATATTTTTAATGGAACTATTATTGGAAAAGACTTCCAGATGAAAATTATGCATATCAAATGTGGATTCTAGGTGGAAAATCCATATGAAATACATGATAATGCATATATCGTAGGTTCATATGGAGATGCAAAGATTGGGAATATGTAAGTATGATTTTATAGAATATGAAAGATTTTAGATCCGATATCAGGAATGAGCAGAGGAACTTGAAGAAAAAATATTATGTTAAGAACAACTCACAAGATGATCAAATACCAAGAATGAATAATATTAAGGTACGATTTTAGGTGCAACCATGAAGGCTTGGGGATCCACTACCAAACAAAATCCACTCATGTTAATCAGAATTCTCAATGGAATATGGGGGTAAGACAAGACCATTAGTGGATTAAGTAATGAAGTTCCATTCACTTTGGAGGATACCAAGGTACAAAAAATTAATTACTATATGGAAAGAAATGTTCAAAAAGGAATGGGAATTATAGGTGCTAGTGTTATGATAAAAAGGACCTAGTGTATACATGGAGACAAGGGAAATACCTCCAAGGATCAGTCATATAGTTGTGGGGGTAGTACCTCCATTATTGTCATCAGAGTAGTGTAGTGGAAACATGGTGTGAATATTAGAACTTTAGGGGTGAAGTAATGAAAATATTGTGTGGTAAAAGTGTCAGCAGGTGCATAAGCATTGCATCATGTGAAGATTGGTTATATATATATATATATATATATATATATATACACACTTCTGTGGAAGGAATTACATAAATCCCAGAGCATTCCAAAATTGGATAAATTTCAAGAGTAACTGAAAGATAGTGGAAAAGGATACTATTAGGTGGATTCCAAGTTATTTGAATCTATTGTAACACTCAAGAACTGTGACAACAATGAAGAGATATGTTGAGTACATTCCAAAGGTTTTGAGTGAATTGCCAAGGTACAATGGGATGACAAGTCAAAGAGAACCAAGCATGGATGTGATTTCCTAAAGGGATATTAATGGGGAACCATGAAGAAGAAAATAATTATATGCTTGGTATATAATTCAAAAGAGATGGTACCTAAAAAGAATCCATATCAAGAGGAAAAGAACCATGGGTGATATTCCAAAAGATTGGAAGTATCACTAGAATTTATGATGACAAGCAAAAGCAATGTTAACTACCTCTAGTTAATATCAAAAAGGATAAGAAAAGAAGACATTGTGTAGCATTGCAATATGCTAGAAATTGACTATGTAAGTCAATTTGAAACCAATTGGGTCAGGAAAAGATAAAAGAATGGTTCAAGCAACTACAAGTGTTGAAGTGTTTAGTCAAGGAAAGGCTGAATTAGTTTGGTCCAGAAATTGAGGAATGTTGAAATTTAATATTAGAATAGTATATGGTGGTAAAAGCAAAGGTTGTGAAGAGTGGATTGGTTATAAAAGTGTTCAAGTTAGAAACAATCATGTGTACTGATTACAAGAAAAATTGAGGTATTTTAGGAACAAAAAGAAAAAGTGGTACATGAAGAAAGAGGTTGTTGCAATCATTGTAGCAACAATTATGTTATGGCTTGTTGGACATCCATACAAGGCACAAGAAAATGGAATTCATATGCATTTATAAGCATGCTAGTGATGCAACATTAGTGCATATAAATATGTTGTAATGAATGTAGATTTGTTAATATCTATATAACATGATGATGACTAGAAGTAGTCTATTGTTATAAATGATTATGAAAGTTGCTAATGACAATTTTTATTCCGAGAAATAAATAATTATTGCATGCTTGCAAGTGTTGTTGATGATGTTGTTGCATATGTAAGACATCAATATGAAGGAAGCTCCTACTAATAACAATTAGCCAGGTAGCATTAAATTTATTTGATGGTAGCTATGCAAATATGAGTTTATGTACTTTTATTGCATAATTGTTGAAGGGAATTTAGGTAAGAATTCCGTCAGCTAGAGCTTATTTTATAAAATCACATTATTGTATTAGTTGAATGAATTAATGGAAAAAAGATACCACTAGGTGGGGTAAAGGTTGGAGGTCTGTATTAATTATAAAAGTTGCTCGGATTTTGAATGCATACATGTGATGTAATATCATATTATGAATTTGTTGGTTATGAGATAATAACCAAAGCAATAAAGGGTACAACATTGTTATAGGAATGAATGCCAATAAATCTAGTCATGTATGAGGCCATGACATGGTTGGATATGGAAAGGCTTTAGTGCCACACAAGTATCCAATGAAATTCCTACTTCTAAATAATGTTTGGACTGCAACCTTTTTTCTAACACTAATGAACATCACATAATTATATTCTTGGTGTAGTATTCAGGTCGAAAAGGAATGCATTCAAATAGTTGAGCAAGCAATAAGAAGTGTATGGATGATGTGTCGGGGCATTGGCTAGACCTTCCAACCTACCATGGTGGGATACATGACTTAGATAAATGACATTATGAATTCAATGCAAAGGTACATTGAATAGATATGCAAGAAGAATTGAACTCATGCGTAGTATGTAAATGGTAGATTTACACTTATGCGTGATAAAATTGTTATGCTTGAATGCATTTGTGGAATGCATTTTTGTGAATGCATGTATATATGATATTAATGGGAAATGAGTATGCTAACAACTGAAATGATGTAATTATTACTAACTCATGAGGTTGAGAACATTTAAAGAAATATTAGATAATGCAACAAGGGAGTTGCAAGTTAAAGTAGTCACAAGAAAGATCTGTCAGAGGAACAGAGTAAAACTTTGGATGTTGATAATATATATGCAAAGAATGATAATTTCATTCTAGTTAATAAATAGATTGTTAGTTGTGATTGAATTGTTAAATATAAACAATTCTAAGATCGCTTTGTAAACTTTGAAATTGTTACAATACAAGTATATAGTAAATTATGCAAGAAGCACTAATAATCTATTGGCTAAATGTAAGATGGAAACATTGCAGGAAAGGTAGTCTCTAGTATGGTGTTGTAGAAGGACATAATAAAGACTGATGCATGTTGTTCCAACAACCAAGAAAATTATGAGATAGATTTTCATATTTTGGGACAAGTTGAATTTCCTTATGAAACAAATTTGAATTTCTAAATGAATTTTTTATAATATTCTCTCATAATGAATGTGTGTGTATGATACAGACGAGATAATATTTATTGAAGATGACATGCCAACGAAGAACAACTATTGATGGAGACATTGGATCCTTATACATGTAGAACCTTGGTGGGTTCTGGTAACAAGCTAATGCTCTCCTTGTGTGTGAAAGCCTTGGCAAGATGGATCACTAAAGAACTGTGCAACAATGAAAGGATGCCTAAGCCTAGAAGGGTGAGTGTAGCAAGGAAGAGACAAATCAAGAATGATATAGTGGGTTGATTTCTTTCCTGAGGCAGCTTTGTAGAATAGACCAACGAACTTTCAGCTGAAGTTTGAAGACATGAATCTGGTGCTTGAAAAGAAGAACACTAGAAGGATAACAAGCTTCAATAGAAAAGGCATGGAGCTTTTTGAAGAATTTTGAATGTACATGTCTATAATTCACTAAGGACAGTGAAAAAATAAGGGGGAGGGGAATGTAATACCCCGGGTTAATCCCCAGTATAATTGTACATATATTTTATAGACTGATGAGCTGGGATAGTATAGGCCAGAGTGCCTATGTGATTATTAGGTTGGAGAGCCTGGATTGCTAAAAGGGCAACATGCCTATATTGTAATTTGTAATCAAACTCCTATTATTAATCAAGTACATCATTGTTGTAGACAGACCAAACAAAAGATATGGAGAGCTAAAATCCACTAGAAATGGTAAGGGGGCTAAGAGTCTAGGAAAGGGCTAAGATAAGGGGGCTTAATCCCAATGGAATATTACATTAATATTGCTTAAAACTAAAATTATGGATATGAGTATATCCTAAGTCTCTAAAGTGGGGAAAAGGGGGTTCCTTGAGTGCCATGTGTCATAAATGGCACACACATATATATTTAGGGGATGTAGTACTTTTCCCCATCATTCATTCATTGATCATTATTTTCATCACTCGTACCAGGGAAGTGGACTCGACAACCATACCTGTACATGGGAGTTGTTTCTACCCAGTGACTAGAAGAAGAGGGTTTTCATGCATGTGGTCGAAGAGGCAAGTTGTCAGGCCCATGGTCAAGGAAGTGGGTTGTTAGGCCCGTGGTCGAAGAGGCAGATTGTCAGGCCCATGGTCAAAGAAGCGGGTTGTCAGACCCATGAGAATTCTCTCCAGGTGAGAGAACTACTGGGAATTAATTCCCAATGTGCCAAGTTGTAGTTGTGAGGTTATGAAATTCCCTGTTTGGCCTGTTGTTGAAGCCCCGAAAAGGAAGTGAGGCAACCGAAGGAATGTTGAGCAGAGAAGGGGCACACTTCCTTGGGTGGGACATGAATGTGGGGGATGAGGGATTGTAGGCTAGTTGCTAGAGTTGGAACTTGGATTTGAGAATTGTTGTTGATTGATAGGTCTTAGACTGACTTAGAAATTCCTTTTCCCGGGTAGAGTTTAGCCCCAACTCGGGGTAACCCACTACTAATATTTTGAGCAGTGTGGTCTATGAATGGGAGGAACATGGAAATTATGCATGCATTTGGTGTTTATTTCACGATATAAGTGTATATCATGTGCTCATTTCAATCACTATGATGTAATTATGAGTTTTATGTTATAGAATCTCCGTTATTAATTCTATGTATGAATTGTTGTTGTTGTGTGCCATTTTTATTCTGCATAACTTTGTTCACATGCAAATCATATATAATTAAATTGTATCAGAGGATATTTTGTTGAGTTTCTAGTAATGGGGAAATTACAAAGCATACCAACAAATCTAATGGTATCAGAATTCAGAATTTTGATGTGGCATTTCCGAACATGGGTCTAGGGATGTTACATCGATGGTAGCACAAGGTTCTGCATCGATGATCCACTTTCCCTATTCTGAATTAGATTCTAAGTCAAGGTCTAACTCTTTTTCTTTAAGCTTGGCCAACAATGACTATTTCGAGCAGCATTCATCAATGTTATGCCAAGGGATTTTGTGGAACTTGCACCACTTTCTAGTGTCCTTTTTCATCTTCTTGTTACCCTTCTTTTTCTGTATCTTGAACTAGATATATTTAGGTTGTCCTTCCTTGATTTTTCCCTTGTTTTATGAGTTAGAGCCACCTTTTCCATGTTTATGTTGTTTCATATTTGCAGACCTGAAGTCTCGCTTAATTCCCTTCTCAATTTCGACAACACATCGATAGGTGGATCTCATTGAGGAGATGTCTAAGAAATCCTTCTATGTTTGGATGTTCCTATGTAGGAAACTGCAATACTTCAACACCAGGTGTCTCTTAGAATATTGAATACCCAACTTTGAGCATAGGGTATGGAATATGTTTGTATACTCTGGAACTGTCTAGTCTCTCTCCTGATGTAGAGTCCTTCATCTCATATACTAGTCATCATAGCTTCCTGCAGGGTAGAACTCCTCCTTGAGGGAATCCACAAAGGATGCATGGGTGTGTTATCTCCTGAATGGTGTAGATTCATCCGCGATGTGCATCTCCTAGTAACCTTCCCACCAAGCTTTGACATGGGGAAGGTATTTAAGGAACGCAAAGGTGATATCTTTTCCATTGGAAAATTTTTGGATAGTGTAATAACCTTCTAGTAGATTCAACCATTTCTCTAGAGAATATACATCTATTTAGCCTTCAAATAAGGGGGTATAACAATTAACTTGTACCTTGAAGGATGTCACACCTACGAAATGGTTGATAGTTGAATATTCCTTGGATTCCATTAGTAGTCATCCAAGGATCTGAGGGAAGTTGTCCATCATCTCATTACTCTGTTGCACGAGGGATTCCTTGAACAATGTATTTAAAGGATCTCCTTCTCTTTCATCTCTCTTTTCTTTCACCATGGGAGGTCACTTAGGCTGGCGAGAGTGGCCATCCCCAAGCGAAACTATCTCAAGACCCAACTCTTTATACCCTGACCTAATCAGGACGGGGACATGCATTGTGAAATAACAAGGAGAAAAATTACCCGATACTAATGATCTAGATTATATTGAGAACAAAATGAGATACAAACAAAAATACAGTAGAGAAGACAGAAATACAGTGAAACCCAACTTCTATTAATGAATAACATAATATTGTAGAACACAAATTGGCTATAATGTTGGTAGCTTAGCTCTGAAGAGAAAGAGATGTGATATATGCTTATTTGAAATAAGAATTACATCGCACTCCATTGCATGCTCAAAGGACCTCCTTCACCTTGATTGTATATGAGAGAGTGAGAAGAGAATAATTCCCATGATGCATGTGGGATAAATTGGTCTAAGTTTACAAAATTCCATAGGCATGCAAAACACTAGGACTATGCCATAGGCATGCAAAACACTAGGAATATGCCATAGGCATGTAAAACACTAGGAATTCCTGGAAGGTCACCCATAACAGTATTATTGTAGCCAAATTGCACTTAACTGTGGATTTCTAATGGGATCTAGTGCATTAACGTTGTAGGCATGTTCATAAGACCCCTAGTCAATCATTACATGATGGTTGTAATTAACAAATGTAGGTGGCAGTACATTATATTCCCCATCAAAAGGGTGAATATCATGGTTTATTAAAACCATAGGCTCGAAAAAAATGATTTAGTGGAAAAGGTGGATGGCCATTGAGATCCACCTAGATCACCTACTTAATTATGTAATATTTTTTTTAAACTCATTTAAAAACTCATTGCTAACAAGATTAAAGGTCTTTTATCTAGTGTGATTTAAGATGAACAATTTGGATTTCTTTTCAATAGGAAAATCCATGATATCATTGGAATGACATAGGAAGGAATGTACAGAATCAACGTTCAAAAACTTCTAGTAGTTGTGATGAAAACAGATCTATGCAAAACTTATGATAAAGTGAACTAGTTATATCTAAGGTTGTTGTTTCTATAGATATGTATTAATCTACACACTGTAAGTTGGATCATGGGATCCCTATAATCTACCTCATTTGTTGCGCTCATAAATGGATATCATTTGGGGTTTTTCAATGCCTCAAGGGGGATCAAACAAGGATTTCCTTTATCCCCCTTTCTATTTTAATTAGGATTTAAAGGCTTAAGCATGCTCATAAAATATGTAAGGAGAAGAAAAATGAAATGGAGAAATATGTCAAACTATGTTGTTATTTCACATCTTCTTTTTGAAAATGTATTATGATATTTGGTCAAGGTTCAAGCATAGAAATGATAAGCATAAAAGAGGTTTAGATACATATTGTATATCCACATAATGAAAAACAACATGTAGAAGTCAACATTGATGTTTAATGAACGGGAAGAAGAGGTGAAAATTCAATTATTAAACTTGTTAGCTATGAATTCTTATAAATTTGATGAAGATGTAAAGTATCTATGTTTCAAACATAAGCCAATTATTATAACAATGTCGATTGGTTGTTGTTGTATAACAAAACAAAAGCTAGAATCTCAGTATGGTGTAACAAATGGTTTTCCAAAGATGCCAAATAAATCTAGGTTAATAATATTTTAGAGAGAATCTCATTGTATTGGATGTCCATAGCCCATATTTCCAAAGAATTTCAAAAAAAAAAAATTATGGACAGGGAAAGGGGAAAAGGAAGGAATCCCTTGTGTCAAATGAACGAGAGTGGTAAATTTAAAATTAATAGGTGGATGGGGTTTGAATAATATTTATGTTTTTAGTTTGGCTCTCGCTACAAAAATTCTACAAAGGTTACTTGATAATGAAGGGATTTGGGGAAAAGTAATAAAAAATAAGAATTTAAAAAGCAAATCAATGGAAGAATGGTTTGAAGAAAAAAATGAGAATCTTTCATGAAGCTTCAATTGTATGGAAATCCCTGGTTAGTGAATTCCCCTTAATTGGCAACTAGCCATCCTGGCAAGTAGGAAAGGGAAATAAGTTGTAAAGGAAAATTCAGGTTATCAGAATCTCTTATAAATGATCTACATCCAATAGGTATTTTCTATTTAAAAGAGGAAACAAATACCATTAGAGTAAATGTATGGTCCCAAGACTAGAAATCAATAGATTTATTGAATCTTCAAGGAGAAAAGGCAGAGGAATAGATTGATTATGTAAATTTATTAAAGCATAATTCCATCAAACTTTCAGATCAAGAGGACTTATTTAAATGGTCCAAAAATAAAGGCTCAGGGGAGTACACAACTAAACTTGACTATTAATCAAGAATGGAAGAATCCCAGATAGGATAAAGAGTTTGGTGGTTGAAGATAATATGGAAACTAGAGAGTCCTCTACAAGAAAAATAATTTGTGTCTTTCATTAAAAAATAAAATACAAACATGGGACAAAAAACAAAAGAGGAACTGGTAGGGTCATGTCATATGCATCTTGTGAAAATGTAGTGAAGAATCACTGGATCATATTTTCGTTGCCTCTTCATTCACTAGGTCTATCTAGAGTGAAGTGCTACAAATTTCAATTGGTAAAAAAAATTGGAACAACTAATGTATTTGGTAGATTGTTTCTACTCATGAATAATAAATAAGTTAGAAAAAAATTCCAAGGCTTTTCCTTGCTAAGTATTATGGGGAACATGGATATTGACAAACAATGTGATTTTCCAATTTATTGATATGAATGTTGCCTAGGTAGCTCATATAATTAGGGTATCCTTTAAAGGGAGTTGGAAACCTCCAAAAGAAAAGGAAAAATAAGAGAATTTTTAAGAAACCAAGCATCAATTATGAAAAGGCACTGGAATTCTTTGATATACCTTTTCAAGGAGGTCCAAATATGTGTGGAGTAAAGGATATCCTTTATTTTTAGTATTCTTATTATTTTCTTTTGAAATATGATGTTTAGAAAGGAACGAACAATAGAGTTGATTTTTATGCACTTTGGCTTCTTATGAAAAAAATAATGGAAAAAACCATAAAACAATTGTAGATATTTGGAGACTCTGAGATCTTGATGGATTGGGAAAACAATAAAATCAGAATTGATAATATCATAATATCATGTTAGTCCCAATAGTGAACCATGTCCCGAAGGTAAAACAAAATTTCAATGAAATTTCTTTTACTCGTATGTGAGTTCAATACTAGGGCTATTTATTTAACTAATGAAGTTGTTTCTATTTGATTGTATCTTATTGTTTATCAAATGAAGTTGTGTGGAGGCTTCAACTTGTTGACCAATATCTTATCATGTTCATCCATAAAAGGGGTTTTAAAATTGTGAAAAATAAATTCAATATATTGTAGGTATTGAGGGGGAGGTGTAAGGCACCAAAGGGTTTATAAGTATCGGGGGGTATAAAAGGGGTATCTAGTAAAAATAAGTTTAAATTCAATATATTGTAGGTATTGAGGGGGAGGTGTAAGGCACCAAAGGGTTTATAAGTATCGGGGGGTATAAAAGAGGTATCTAGTAAAAATAAGTTTTTTTATTTTTTATTTTTTATTGGAAAGATGTACTGGGAGGGTGGTTCAACAAAACGATTTTGGGAGGTATTTATCAATATCTGGTGAAATTAGAGGTATTCTTTTATATTCCACAAATGCCCATGCTATGTCATATGTTCACTGTGTGAAGACCCTGTGTGAAGTTGTTTAAGGGACATTATCTGAAAAATAATTCAGGGGAGGGATCTCGATTACAATCTAGAAAAGATATATTTATTAATACTAAATCTAAAAAGGAAGATGATGTTTGCGTAGTGTTTTGATGCTATGTTAAAGTTGTAGAGAAGAAGGATACTTTTTTGATATGTAAGGGTTACCTCTTAGGAGCCTATATTTTTGTTAAAGTATAAACTACATGTTTTAGGGCCTATTAAGACAAACTGATGCATTTTCTAATTTCACACTTGAAATATCAAATATATGTTAACTTTCAAGGTTACTCTAAAAGTGTTTACACCATGCTTGGGTTTCTTCATGAGATTTGGGGTACATGGTGTATGTTCATCCCCTAGATGGTTAGAGATGGATTGGAAAATGAGAGATAGACCTTGATGGATTTTCATAGTTGAGATAGCTTGTTAAGTGGATGTTTGACATTAAATGTTTATTGGATTACTATTCTTCTCTTAGGTGTTGGATCTCTCTTGAAAATTTGGTGGATTCCCTTCACGAGGACCCCATGAAGAATTCACTTGCTTGGAGAGTTCCCTACATGGGATTAGGAGCATTGTGTAGCTTGGAGGAGGGAATCAGGCCCTAGTTAGCATGTGGAAACTTGGATTCTTGATCGAAGATTTGAGATGGCTCGAGGACACCTAGGGCATTCATAGTATTCTTGCAGGGGCAACTGATCAAGTGGAGTTCATTTCTTAGAGAGGATTGATGGAATACATGGAGGTTTATGATGGAGTGATGTGGAATTTTCTTGCATAGGTACATCATCGTGGAGCCATTATTGTGTGAAACATCACCTTGGAGCATGACACATGTACTTTAGACTGTAGTGTCTCACTTGTGTTGGCTACAAGTGCTCATTGTAGGTTGCTTGTAAGGGATAAGGCCCACATTGTATTTTTGGTCTCTCTTACCTCTCATATAAATAGAGGAAGGAGAGACTCTTTCCATTTGTATATGTTCAATTCACTCACTTATATTCACTCTTCTGATGAGGGGTTACCTAGAGAAGAGTGTGCACTAGCCTCTCTCTCTCTCTCTCTCTCTCTCTCTCTCTCTCTCTCTCTCTCGGGTCACTATGGTTTCTTGGTCTTCTTAGACTATCTTGGAGCATCTTGGAGGTATAGGGTTAGGGTTTATCCCCTGAAGATTGTAGATTAGGGTTTTTTTAATAAATCCCTAGGGGAAATTGTGAAGAAGAGGAGGAGAGGAGGTATTTCCTTAGAGGATGTGTTAGATTGCTTCTTCAGTATTATATCTTCTTGGTTTCTAGGGTTTTGTTGATTTTCCCTAGCTAGGGTTTGGAGAGCTGGGAGGATTTGTACTATCCTTGAGAGAAGGTTGTGGTATGTACATGTACTTCAAATTGAAAATATTAATGAAGTTTCTAACTGCCCAAAACCTCTGCAATTTCTATATTTGATTCTTAAATATATATGTACTTTATGCATTGTTATTTACAATCATATATGTCTTGTTGATTTGACATAAGTAAAAGGACAATTGTTAAGTGATTTGGCACTGAGTGAAAAATATAAGGGGTTGATTTTACTACTGTCATATTATTGTTGTATTATTTTTATTATTAATGTAAAAGAGTACTTTTAGATCTGGTTATTGGTTGATAAGTTGCTCTAAAAAGGGTTGAAACTTTTCCCTTTGGAATGATATCTTTTCTCCTTGAATTGTGGGGAAGTTTGGGATATTTGGAAGTGAATATTGTACTATTTTTTCTATTGTTTTGTACCTTGTTTTACCATATCCTTGAGGCTAAAAATCCATATGGCTAAGATCCAAGAAAACTTGTAGGTTGAAGGAAAAATTTATGTTTTTCACTAAATTTTCAGTCCAAGAAATTTCCACATAGTATCAATGCTTTTTGTGGTTTAGATCACTATGGAGTAAGAGAGAGTTTGCATTTTATCTAGAGTTTACCTATGATAGGTACTTGACCTAGTTAAGGTCATTGGGTGAGAAATACTAGGTTACTTGACAAAAGCACCTTGACCCTTGGAAGGGTTGTTTATTCTTCATATTGAAAATTTGCATGATGAATCTGACATTGATCTCTTGTTTATGTTCTAACACTATGTCTAGTGTTGGTTAGTATGTGGACAATGGAGTCTTGAGACATGAAATATGACAAGTCTCTATGAAGAATGATTCAAGAGGAAGAATGAGGCATGAATACGGAGCTTGGAAATGATGCCACTGACCTTATGAGAGGAGTTGGCTCTATATAATTTTGGATGTCTTTAGGTGATGTTCTTGAAATGGATCACATTTTATTGGGTCCTAGTTTAAAGAAGAACCTCCTTTCAGTTTATTGTATGAAAAATATACATTGGAAAGTATACTTTTAGGGACATCATTGCACCCTTGATGATTGTAGTATAGCTAGTCTAATAACTTTGGCTAGAGAGGTGAGAGAGAGTGGTATTTATAGGTTACTTTCTTATCTAGTGGCACGTGTACGTCCTAGTGGAAGGATGGAAGAGACTTCTATATTTGTGGAGGAACATGCATGGTGAGAGATCATAGATATAGGTTCAACACCAATTGCAAATGCTCTGATAATATCTTTTATTGATGAGGATGTGAGATCTTTTAGTTCACAATATTATAATTTCTCCTTCGGTGATTAAGGAGAATGCAGAGGTTGGTATTCCATATTTAAAGGCTCAATAGCATGTAGGAGCACCTAGATATTCAATGAGGGTGAGTGTACCTCCTAGGAGATATGCTATTCATGTTGCATTAGTTTCTTCAAGATGTGAGCCTTCCAATTATTCATTGAAGTAGAAGAGTGATTCCTTGATGGAGAATGATGATGAGATGTATTACATATTTGTAGATGGGAGTAATGTAAAGTATAGAGCCAGGGATCATGGATTCTCTCAAATAGAGGGAGTTGACCATGATGTTACTCTTACTTTAGGATTCTCTCAAGATGGGGGAATTGACCTAGTTTAGGTTGGTCTAGTTTCCAAAGGATTTGAGGTGCATGAGAGGGACTCTCATGTTCATAGGATGATGATGACTTTACATGGACCATTGTCTATATCATGAGCTTTGTATTCTAGAATCGAGGAGTTGAGTTGGATGGATATATATCTTTGTGAATTTGATAGATGTGATAAAATTGTCTTGTACTCGTATATATATGTGATCTTGTCTATAGGATGTCCTCAATAGCTCATGATGTGGTGTCCATTAATTTTGGTCCGTGATGTTGATTTGGAGGATGATGGAGTTTGGAATGTTGCTTTTGTTCCAGAGAAATATTCCTTGATATTCATATGTGGTCATGATTCATTGGAGGATCGAAATGTTGTAACAGGATGGGTGATGTGTCTTTTACAAATGAAAGTGGTTTATTGTGGGACCACACTAGGTATATATTTGGTGGAGTTGTAGAGGGAGTCAATAGGTGTCCATGTTAACATTTTCCTTGTAAAGAGGGAGTGTTAACGTTTCAAATTACTTTGAAATTTTTTACACCACACTTGGGGTGCTTCATGAGATTTGAGATACATGGTGTATGTTCATCCCATGGATGTTTTGAGATGGATTGACACATGAGATATAGCCCTTGATGGATTTGCATAGTTGAGATAACTTTATTAGTGGATGTTTGACCTCAAATGATTGTTGTCTTAGTGTTATTTCCTTAGGTGTTGGAGTTCTCTTAATAGTTTGGTAGACCCCCTTCATTGGGGCTCCATGAAGGATCCACTTGCTTGGATAGTCCATGTATGGGTTGATGATTTTTGTGCATCTTGGAGGAGGGAATCAAGCCCTAGTTGGCATGTGGCAAATTGGATTATTGTTTGGAGGATTGGAGATGGTTCAAGGACACTTGGGGATTTTACAATATTCTTCCAGGTATAGTTGACCCACTAGAGTACATTACTTAGAGAGGATTGATGGAGTCAATGGAGGCTTGTGATGGAGGTATGTGGACTTGTCTTGCATATCTACATCACCTTGGAGCCATTATCATGCACAACACCACCTTGGATTATGACAGAATTACTTTAGATTGTAGTGTCTCACTTGTGTTAGCCTACACGTGTTTATTGTGGGTTGCTTGTAAGGGATAAAGACCACATTATATTGTTGGCCTCCCTTACCTCTCATATAAATAGAGGAAGGAGAGAGTATTTCCATTCATATGTGTTCAATCCACTCACTTGTATTCACTCTTGGGATGACATGTGACCTAGAGAAGAGTGTGCACTAGCCTCTCTCTTTCTATGGAGCCTTCACATGTGCTCTCTCTCTCTCTCTCTCTCTCTCTCTCTCTCTCTCTCTCTCTTCACTAGGGTTTCTTGGTTTTCTTGGAGTATCTTGTATCATCTTGGAGGTATATGGTTAGGGTTTATCCCTTGGAGATTGGAGATTAGGGTTTTTTTATCAAACCCTCAGGCAAAATCGTGAATAAGGAGAGGAAGAGAGGGCATCTTGCCTCAAAGGATGTGTGTTAGTGATTCGTGCATATTGGATCTTCTTGATTGCCAGGTTTTTGTTGATTTTCCCCAACTAGAGTTTGGAGAACTAGGAGGATTTGTACTAGCCTTGAGAGAATTATATGGTATGTACATGTACTTCATCTTGAGCATATTAATGAAGCTTCCAACTATCCAAAACTTGTGGAATTTCCATATTTGATATTCAACTATATATGTTATTTATGCATTGTTATTTACATCGATACATGTCTTGTTGATTTGGCATAAATAAAAAGGATAAGTGTTAAGTGGTTTCACATCTAAGTGAAGAATATAAAGGGTTGATTTTACTTCTATCATACTTTTTTTGTACTCTTGTTATTACTATTGTAAAATAGTATTTCCATTTCTAGTTATTGGCTCATAAATTGCCCTGAAATGGTTGAAACTTATCTTTTTGGCTTGGTATATTTTCTCCTTGAATTGATAGGAAGTTTGGATTGTTTGAAAATGAAACATTGTTTTGTACCTATTTCACAACAACCCAAAGGCTAAAAATTCACAAGACTAAAATTCGAGAAACCTTCTAAATGGAAGGTGAAATTTCTGTTTTGCATTGAATTTTAAATTGCAAAAAAAATCACAATATATTTTTTTTTATATATTAAGAATTAATTTTTTTTTATATATATTAAGAATTAAATTTTATGGATTAAAATATCACACCTTATTAACCGAAGACCTTTGTTGAATGTTTGTAAAGGTAAACAAAATATTAATACTCATATTATATCTTGCATGGTGCATCACTAATCCATATCTCAAGTAATGTAACTCCTTTTAAGTTTCAATTTAAGATCAAATTGCACCGCTCAATTTTAATAAGTTAAGAGAAAACACTTTCAAACTTGGTTAAATAATCATTATTCTCGTTCAACTTTAGCATCTTTGCTGCTTTAAAATTGATAATATACACAATTAATTTTACATGGGGAATTATTTGCTAGACCCAAAGATGGGCACAATATAATATCAAATACCTTTATATGGTCAAAGAATAGCATCCGACCTATATTGTCAAAGAATATCTAAGGCCGCTTTATGTACATATATTCTCAAATACCCTTATATGGTTATACCTTTGCAACATCCATATAAAACATGTACACATGAGATACGTATGCTCCACCTTCAAAATGCCAGATTTTTCTAGTTCGAACACAGATTTCTACGTACTATAGTTTTCCAGGGATAATAAGGAAATATTAATTAATGATAAAAATGAGCACATGGAACAAGCACATGGCTTCACCAAGTTTGATAAACATAAAATAAATTTAAATCATTACATCAAGGTCATATAATATATCGTTATGTGAATTTATTTTCATTTTGAATTTATTAAGCATTGTGAGAGATTAAAAAAACAAGTGTAAACTAAGTGCTTCGAAGATCGGTTACAATGAATATATATATATATATATATATATATATTATCTTAAATAAAGAATACCGATTTATTTTCCATTTTATTTTATTAGTGTTATCCATGTGTATACATAGACAAAGATCTCTCCCACCCCAAGTTATAAAAGTATCTCATTTATCTTAGTGTAATAAGATCTCATCACTTCATTAAGCCATCTACCATGATATGTCAAAAAAATTGGCAACAATATATAGTTGTTTATATGTTGATGCATAAATTATATATAGGGTTATTTTTCAATAAGTTGTTTTAATAAGGAACTATAAACATTTAATCTATACAGATAAAGCTAATCCAAAAACTTCATGGAGTACTTTTGTTGTTGAGATGATAAACAAGGTAAAATCAATCCCTCAAACAACTAAAGGATCACTAACATGATTAATACATAGTCAATATGTTGAACCTTTCATTTTCTTCCTCATGTATTCCTAACTTTGTCCAAAAATAACATGGTGACTCCATCTACCTAGACTAATCATCCTATCTAGGCTAGAATTATTTGGTAGGGAGTTGGTTTGTTGTCGTAGGCATTATTCTCTACTCCAGTCTTTCCCCTCTCCTAGAGTTAATTTTCTCTCTTTGGTCATAATATAGTATTCCTATCTCTTTCATCTAGGTTGAGTTTACCTATTTATTCCATAGATTGCTCTGTCATCAATATAATTGGTGACTCACTAGGGATTTCCCTTCATCCTTTTACTTCATATGAAAATGATTATCTCCTTGTCTTTCCTCAACCCTCCCCAAAAGAGAAGAATAACCTCACTCTTGAGTGATTGACCTCTCACCTTTCTTAATAGGAACTACACTTTCTCTTTTACCCTAGCCAAGTGGAAGAGTTACTCTTCCATCTCCTCGATATTCTCCCAAAATAATTTCTAAAGTAGTTCACACATTAATATTCTACCTATACACCATGGAAGCTCCATCTATCAATGCCCCTATTGATATATCTCAATACATGTCAGCCCATGTCAAAATGAGTATCCAAAAATAATCCCACCATTAAGGTGTTGAATCCCAATTCTCACAAGGCATCAAATTTTGTAGAGGTCCTCACATCCAAGCTTAGGATCATGTCAACCTCAAATATAAGCTAAAAAATGTGATACATTTGCTAGACTATTATTATCATGGCTCTACTCCCAACTATGTCTTTATTTATATTCACCCTCTTTCGAACTCAATGATCCTAGTATAAATAATAACATTAGCTCAACAATCATGACCGCCTCTCTCCATATAAACTATCATGCTTCCCAATCTGCATCCACCTAAGTGATTTGGTACCAACATATCATATCACATGTGATTGTTTCCCAACCTATCACAAACCAAACATGTCATTAGAAAATACAAAACCCTAACCATGGTAATCCTAATTAGAACCATAATGTTCATAATGTGATACTTAATAAACTTGTCAACCCGTGAACAACATGCAATGTATTCCCAGCCCAAATTTCCATCACACAAAGGTTTCCTCAAACATAAGCCACCTTTGCCTCAAACTTAAACCCTAAACAAGTTAATTATAAGTTTAACATACCACCTAATCAACTTAAATTCCCCAAAACAATGCACATGGCAATCCTAACATAAATACCTTTAGAATTAATCAACACAAATCTTCGACCTTTAGTAGGGTGCCACTTTTAATTCAATTATAAACCCACCTTATACAAATTTAAACAATACACAAACTTTGACCCCAATCAAGATCATCACCTAATATTTACACCTCCAAACTAAAACCATACCCAAAATAACATGGGTTAACCCCCAGAGATTAACAACACATGGATTTCGACCATTTACTTAACCTACATGTTCAATCCTTTACTCTAACTTCCATACAATTCATTCCTTACTTCAAACAACTTATAAATCTCTCTATGAAGTTTTACTCAAGTATTTCTACCTTATTTGAAATTAAACAAAATGAATAATATCCTAACACAACCTTTTTCCATATATGGAGATAAATTGTCCACAACTCAACTACCAACTTCACAAATAAATGCTTATCGCACCTCTTCACTATTTATTTAAACCATGATAACCACGCATAAATTTATAAATCCAACCCTCAAACATGCAAGGATGTGACCAATATCATACTTAGTCTCAAGATTGACAAAATTGAAACTAATGACCTATGGTGCTAACATCATAAAATTAACACTCACAACACTAAACACTATTGTACTTCCAATAAAAATAATTCAAAGAGTGTTTCCCTTCAAAATTATAAACAAGAAACCTTAATGATGAAAGCTAATCCTAAATTTAGAATCCCAACCATTATGCACCTTTGTATGGTAATATTCAAGGATAAAGTAAAGCAATCTAAGTGCAATATAAATATCCCATGCATGAGCCTAAAAATTGTGTGACCAATGCTACCCAAACTCTCCCTCCTTCATGGGGGAGCTACCCACTATTTACCCTTACCCTTACCCTCCTCAAGGTAGGATACTTCTCATCCTTACCCTCTTTAGGGTAGGTTGTCTCTTACCTATTTCCCCTAAGGAAGAGAGACTCTCACCCCTTCCCTCCTTGGGAAGAAAGGACTCATCCCTACCCTCATTTAAGCAATATGGCCCTTACCCATTCCTTTCTTAGGGAAAGGATAACCTCTCATGTAGGAGCAAAACCACTCCAAATCAAAGTTGAATTTCAAACCTTCCAGAAGATTAATGTGTGGCTGAGAAGATACGATTTTCCCTCGAATTTCATGTAAACACCGATAGGGTTTGTTATTTATTATCACGAAAATGTTGTGTTAAGCATGCAATTAGAAATATTAGGAGGGAATTGTGGATCAGATCTTCTATGATCTGATCCTTGTATTCATTTTATATATTTGTAAGCCTTCGGAGTTTTGGAGAGCGCATCCAATTACTTTCAGATCAGGTCGAGATATAGTTTAGGAGGTGGCCAGGGCCTGTAAGTTCCCTACCATGTAATACGAGCTCGATATTTAAGGAAATCATGTATTTCATGTATATTTATCTTGTCTAATTTTGTGTGCCCTGTGCGTAAATTTCTATGTTGAGTTCACGAGTTGGATGTATGTGAAGGTGTGTGAGTAAGAGCGTGAGTTGAACATATGGAGTTGGAGAGTAGGCACGAGGGTGACAAGGGTGAAGTTCCTATGAACTTCACAGAACGTTAATGTGTTGAGGAGGAGCACCATTGAAATCCAAGGTGTAGGAGAAAGGAGATTGAGTAGTTTTTAATTGTTGCCAGATACGTGATCAGTCCTTTTTTTGGGCCCATAAAACATATGTCCGAGGATCAAACACATAGATACCTCGATCTTTGTGACCCCATAATTGGTCTTCATCAAGTGGGATCAGAGAACGGAAAAATTCCTTGCATGAAGAGTGGGCAGATGCAGAATCTAAAGAAGAGCAAGGAATGCTCTTAATGTTCCAGAGGAAAAAACCTGTGATACCAAGAGGTTAAGCTCAGGAGAAAGCTTAATGAGGTATTGGGTAGCAGGGCAGAGGAAAGGCTTGGTTGCAGCTCACTGTTGAGCATGAGGAGAAGCTCAGCGTTATGATAGAGTGATGCATGAGGCAAAAGAAGACCCAAAGTTGAAGATGAACGAGGTGTTGCAATGAAACACACATCATCAGGAGATGATGAAGATTTTCTACCCTGTGACTCTGATGCAAGAGAAAAACCACCCCAAATCAAAGTTGAATTTCAAACTTTCCAAAAGATGAATCATGGTTGAGAAGATATGATTTTCCCTTGAATTTCATGTAAACAATGGTAGGGTTTGTTATTTATTATCATGAAATTGTTGTGTTAAGCATGCAATTAGAAATCTTAAGAGGGGATGGTGGATCACATGTTATATGATTTTATCCTTGTATTCATTTTATATATTGGTAAGCCTTTAACGTTTTGGAGAGCGCAACCAATTACTGTCAGATGAGGCCGAGATATAGATTAGGAGGCGACCAGGGCTTGGAAGTTCCCTATCATGTAATATGAGCTTGATATTTAAGGAAATCATGCATTTCATGTATATTTATCGTGTGTAATTTTGTGTGCACTGTGTGTAAATTTATGTGTTGAGTCTTCAAGTCGAATGCATGTGAAGGTGTGTGAGTAAGAGCATGAGTTGCAGATATGAGGAAGCATTCATTTAAGATGGAGGAATATCCATCGTCGACCACAAGATGGATTGACGGTGATCCATGAATTTAGACGATATCATGTATTCCTGGGACACCCAATTTGTTGAAGGAACCTGCAATTCAATGTTAAAGCCGAGGACGAGTCAGTGTTGGAGATGAGAACGATGAGGTTCAACCCTACAGATGTGGAGTTGGAGAGTACGAGATCGAGGGACGAGGGTGACAAGAGTGAATTTCATATGAACTTCACATAACATTAATGTGTTAATATGTTGAGGAGGAGAGCCATTGAAATATAGGGTGTAGGAGAAAGGAGATTGGGGATTTTTTAATTGTTGCTAGAGACATGATTAATACATTTTGTGGGACCATAACCCACATTTCCAAGGATCGAACACATAGATAACTTGATCTTTGTGTCCCAGAATCAATATTCATCAGCCTTACCCATGTTCTCCTTAGCACATGAAGATTCATCCCTACCCTCCTCAAAGAAGGGTGACTCTCTTCCATACCCTTAGGAAATTCAAAATGATACTATATTGGGACAAGATACTAGACACATAAATATGTAAAGATTATTTGTAATAGCCTTGGTTCTCACCCTTTTCCTCTTTGGGTTATGGTGCCCCTCACCCCTATCATCCTCAAGGCATAGAGACTCTCACCCCTCTCCTCCTTGGGGTAGGGTGCATCTCATCCTTAGCCTCCTTGCAATAGGGTACCTCTCATGCTTTCTCTCCTTAGGCTAAGAAGAATCTGACCCATATTGTCCTAGGGCTAGGGATACTCTTATCCCTACCCTCCTTAAGGTAAGTTCCATGTCATCCCTACCCTCCTTGGGTAAGGGTTCCCATCGTACCTACACTCCTTAGGGAACTGTGCTCCTTACCTATGCCCTCCTTAGGGAAGTTATACTCTCATCCTTTTCCTCCTTAGGGAAAGGTGATTCTCAACGTTGCCCTCCTTGGGGTTGTGTCCCTTACCCCATCCCTACTTGGAGAAGAAAGACTCTCACACATGCCCTCCTTAGGGTAGGGAGACTCTTATCCTTCCCCCCCTCAGAGAAGAGTGCCTCTCATCTCAACCTACCTTGGGGAAAGGTAGCTTGACAAACTTATTCAAGTCATTCTTGATAAGTACGTTATAGTTAGGTGACTTTTGCATCCATCAACTTGACTTCATCAATTCCATTCTACATACATCTCCCACACCATCAATTGTGTAGGTATGACTCCCTCTTTCACCCTTCTCTCTACGTCCATGCACTTCTTTTTCATATCTTAGGTATTGCATGCATGGTCGAGTGTTATAGGACTATTATATTTCCTACTAATGCTTGATCTTTCAATTCACTTTCTTTGTCATGTTGAGATTGTGATTGCATCACTTTGACTACACTATCACGTGATCAATTGTTGATTTATTTTCCTTTTGTTTTCATTGTGTTTCTTTCTCAGTATGTCTAAATGCTTTCATATGCCTATGTATTGCTCATACACAATTTGGTCCTACATTGGTATTGAGATGAGTGGGTCATCATGCTTCTTGACATACCTAGCTTTTCCATACTATGATTCCCTCATGACATTAGGGATTCATGTCCTCTTATGTGTTCTATATGGTTAACAACACAATATTCTCACTCTATATATTTTTCTTGCATGCCACTCATGTATCCTCTCTTCTTAGATTAGCTTGCATACCAAAACTATCACTATTTTTTTCTTTACCTTCTCTTTAACTATCATGTTACGTTTGATCAACTTCTTTTGGGGATTTAATTGTACTTCATGTCAAATCATAGTTCCTATGATTCACTATATCACTACTCTTAGTATGGGGAAGAATGCATTGTATGGATATTTCATGTTGTATTAGCCATACAGAAACCTACCATATAGATTTTTTCATCATGCATTATCTATATAGAAACTTGTCCTAGGACAATAAAATCACTCCTACACACTTATGTGGTGAACTTCCAAGTAACATAATCCCTTCATTTGAGTGTCCCTCCTATAGAGTAATTAGAATAATTTGGGTCCCAAAGCTAGCTTCAAGGTCTCAATTGATTACACTCAAGTCATTAGGATTTCTCCTTTGGTATTTTCCTTAGTCTTGTTATCCCCATTTTGTGGATAACTAAGTAGATGATGTCTCAAGGCCCTCAGGTTGTAGATATGGAGTGTCAAGAGACTACATGACCAGTAGTACCCTTTTGCACAGATGGAAAATCCACTCACCACCACAGATGGTCACAAGTTTACAGATGGCATCCACCACACCAGTTGGCTTCTGGAAGGAAGTGGGCCTTGCTCCATGAGGTACAACTCAGTATTATGGTGAGAATCATTTCAATATTTAATCCATTTGATTATGTCGTATATTAGATTGCTCTAGATTCAGTGATATGTGCTTAAACATTATTCATTTTTCCCTGTGTCACCTTGGTGGTCGATAGTGTGCCCTAGTAAGTGGTTTTCCTTGGGGATGGGTTTACTACTGGGAAATACCTTAATGAGCCATCGTATTGTTCCTGACCATACTTACTAATTTCCATCATTATTCCCCTCCATTTCCTTATCTCTTGGGATTATAGGATGTATTGACCCAAGAAGGGGTTGTCCCTCATTTTATGGGAAGAAGGGGATAAAGGCCCAGAGGGGTTGGTGTTGGGTAAAAGATAAAAGCCTCATATAAACCTTCCAGATGCTTCACCCAGGGATCACCCAAGAAATCAATGCAACACTTATCTTTGAATAAATGTGACCCACAATATAATAAAGAAATGCTTAAGAGGTTAGTTGAAGGATAGGAGCTCTCATCACGATCCAACCTATCACGTCCATGGATATCTAGTGGTATGACATTGTCATCATCTGGTCACCAAACCAGAGAAATGGATCTCAATTGCATGGTTGAGGAAAATGGGGTCTCATCATGAGCCAACCTTCTCATTTCCATTAGGTGTTTGTGGGTAACATTTCCATCACCCAGTCACCACGCTAGGGAAGACACCTTCAATATCTCCTTATGCTATTATGAAAGAAAATATAAAGAAAGAAAGATAAAAGGAAATTGATGGGCTTGGAAAAAGTGCATTGTAGATGAAGGTACCACACACCCTCTACAAAGGCACCCATGAATGAGATACTACAACCCCTTGTATGTCATGATCCCTATGCCCATTGATTCTTGACCCCATCCACCTCAAACACTTTACATGACTTAGAGAGGGACCTCTTGGAA
>JZKD02S1933297.1:67804-87854 GCA_000966675.3 Picea glauca
GTTCAAGTACAAGATGATTCAAAATGAAAATGTCTCCTTGGTATATATAGGAGACTAGGAGGTATAATTACAACTAATGGCCTAAAACCAACATAAACAAAATAACATTACTAATCTAAAGTAAAACTAATGGCCTAAAGCCAACATAAATAAAATAACATTACTAATCTAATATGCCCCAATTAAGGGGTAATGAGCCAAGAAGGACAGAAAGAGCTGAAGCATAGAAGAATGACAGAAAGGGTAAAAGTAGTGTAGAATGAGAGAACAAATTGATGCAAAGCATACCTACTAAACAGACAGAGGAAGAGAAGAGCAACAAAATAGTGTGTAGAAGACCATTTTTATAGAACAAAGAAAGATAGGTAAGAATTGATTTATCTATAAAGTTGACTGTTTATTTAGCCATTCATATTCTAGGGAGGTTGGGAGGTGCTCGGGAGGACTGTTGTCCTCAGAGGTTCAAGTGGGAGCTTGAACACAGGAATTTGTAGCTTGCATCTGGTTGTAGCCAGAGAAACCAGGGTGGCAGGGTGGTGCAAGGGAGAACAAGTGTTCTCTGCTATGCAGGTTGGAGCCTGTGTAATTGGAAGTTGGTGCTTCCATCCAGTTGGTGCTGGAACATATAGGGAGTTGGTGCTTCCTTCTAGTGGGTGCTAGAAAAACCAAAGAGTTGGTGCTCTCAAACAAGTTGTAGCTTGTAAAACAGAGGTAGTAGCCTCACATTGAGTTGGTGCTCAATTAACGATGATGTACAGAACCTAGAAGACTGCCTATCATTTCAAAGAAGAAGAGGTTTTCTCCCTTTATGGGTTTCCTCGTGAAAATCTGTCTCTGTGTATACTCTATGTGTGACTGATGCTCTTTGATTTTACTGTCCATATGTTGTATATTGTAGATGATCACTTGAAGAAAGATTAAAATGTTTTAATAGACTTAAAATTGTTTAAGCATAGAAACAACTGATTCACCCCCCCCTCTCAGTTGTTTTAGTAATCTCAACTGGGAGTTGGAGGGAGTCAAGATTCAAGACTCTCCATCATAGGAGTCCCAAAGTGATGAAATGCGAAACACCGAAAATCCCAAAACAGGCACATCAACCGGAGTTTCGGATATCGGGAGTTAGAGGAGTCAAGAGTCGAGACTCTTCATCACAGGAGTCCTGAAGTGGCGAACTACGAAACGCCAAAAATCCTGAAACATGCACATAAAGTGGAGTTCCGGATACCGAGAGTTGGAGGAGTCAAGCGTCAAGATAACTCTTCACCACAGGAATGCCAAAATGCCAAAATGTTGAATTTCGAAATGGTGAAATAAGCGTGAGACCCATCATTTATAATCCAACGGTGCAGGTTAATCAAGAATATGATCGAAGGGCTACTGTTTCTCTTCACAGTTAATTGATCAGTGGTGATTCAGTTGCTGATACGGTTTTTTGGAGGTTCATAGTGTAACTGCTAGAAACGACTGATTGTTTCTACCAGAGGACTAGAAGAGACTTTAGGGTGATTGCCAGAGAAGATGAAGAATCTCAAGGCATCTGCCAGTGGAATGAAGACTATTCAAGAGGTGATTGACAGATGGAAGAGCATTGAAGCCTATAACTACAACAGAGAGGATGAACTCGACTGTGACAGAGAAGATGAAGAGTCTCGAATGGTAGACAGGCTAAGGAATCTTAGCATAACACCCAGTGATGATGGACACATGGGTTTAACAACCAGAGAAGCCAAAGAGTTGCAATGATGATCAGTCAGAGCACTTGACATGAAGAACATGCAGAAGCATTGAGAATTTGGGATGCACAAGGTTCACAGAGACTATAAGAATGCATAACAAAGAAGAGATGAGGGCTGCTGTAGAGAGGAATCACACACGGGGAAATGGATTTTGTGGGCAGTAGCTGAAATACACAGAAGAGGCATAATTCAAAGAATCAAAATAAGACACAGAGCATAAAGCATAGCAGAAGCAAAGAATAGAGATGCATAGCTGAGATAGTAAAAGAAGGCTAAGGTGCACTTGTAGAAAAGAGCAGAAGATCAGAAAGCACAAGAAGATGCAGGTAGAGAAACACTGATAAAGGAGAGAAAAGAAGTGTAGCAGAACAGTGATGAGACTGGTAAGCCATTGATGAACATTATATCACTGTAATAAGTTTCAGTAGCAAAGATTTATATTTTAGGGTGGTAGGGAGGTGCTATGGAGGACTGTTGTCCTTAGAGGTTCAAGTGGGTGCTTGAACATAGGGAGTTGTAGCTTCCATCTGGTTGCAGCCAGAGAAACCAGGGTGGCAGGGTGGTGCAAGGGAGAACTATTGTTCTCTGTTATACAGGTTGGTGCCTATGTGATTGGAAGTTGGTGCTTCCATCCAGTTGGTGTTGTAACACTTAGGGAGTTTTTACTTCCTTCTACTGGGTGCTAGAGAAACCAAGGAGTTGGTGCTTCCTTATAGTGGGTGCTAGAGAAACTAGGGAGTTGGTGCTTCCTTCTAGTGGGTGGTAGAGAAACCAGGGAGTTGGTGCTTCCTTCTAGTAGGTGCTAGAGAAAACATAGAGTTGGTGCTCTCAATAAGTTGCATCTTGCAAAATAGAGGTTGTAGCCTCATTATGAGTTGGTTCTCATAAGTATGATAATGTATAGAATGTAAACATTACTTATCATATAACGAAGAAGAGGTTTTTACCATTTATGGGTTTCCTCAGGAAATATCTGTCTCTGTATATTTCATATGTGTGAATGATGCCGAATGTTCTATTTCTTACTTCCCTGCATTATTGTGATTGTCATTCAGTTCTCTGCAAAGAGTTTAAAATAATCATAATTGTTTAAGCTCGATAACAACTGATTCACCCCCCCTCTCAGTTTTGCAACAATTGGTATCAGAGCCAACCCCTTTTATCAAAGGGTATATCTTGTTGGACAACTGAGCCGGGGGGGGGTGTGAATCGGTTGTTACCGAGCTTAAACAATTATTCTTATTTTAAACTCTTTTTAGAGCACTGAATGCCAATCACAATAATGCAGGGAAGTAAGCAATAGAACATTCAACATCATTCACACATATGAAATATACAAAGACAGATATTTCTTGAGGAAACCCATAAAGGGTAAAAACCTCTTCTTCTTTATATGATAAGTAATCTTTACATTATGTACATTATCATACTTATGAGCACCAACTCATAATGAGGCTACAACCTTTGTTTTGCAAGCTGAAAATTGCTGAGAGGACCAACTCTCTATTTTTTCTAACACCGACTAGAAGGAAGCACCAACTCCCTGGTTTCTCTAGCACCCACTAGAAGGAAGCACCAACTCCCTGGTTCTCTAGCACCAACTCCCTAAGTGTTCCAACACCAATTGGATGGAAGCACCAACTTCCAGTCACACAGGCACCAACCTGTATAATAGAGAACGACAGTTCTCCCTTGCACCACCTTGCCACCCTGGTTTCTCTGGTTACAACCATATGGAAGCTACAACTCCCTGTGTTCAAGCACCCACTTGAACCTCTGAGGACAACAGTCCTCCCTAGCACCTCCCTTCCACCCTGAAATATAAAGTTTGCTATATATAAATTTATCACAGTGATACAATATTTATCATTGGCTTACCAGGCTTATCACTGTTCTACTATGCTGCTCTTCTCTCCTGTATCAATGTCTCTCTGTCTGCATCTTGTTGTGATTTATGATATTCTGTTTTTCTCTACAAGAGCACCTCAACCTTCTTTTAGTGTCTCACTGTCTTGCTGCAAACATGCCTTGCACTTTCTGTGTTTCTGCCTTTTATTCTCTATGCACCATGTCCATTCAATGCACCATTACTCTTCTTTGTATTTCAGCTCTTGCACACTCCTCCTTCTACACTCTTGAATCCCTCTCAACAACAACAACAATATCTTATTTCTTCTTCCTTCTTATAGTCTCTGTGCACCTTGTGCATTCCCTGTGTGCAATGATTTTGCATGCTCTTCATGTCAAGTGCTCTGCCTATTCATCATTGCAACTCTTCAACTTCTTTGGCTGTTAAACCTGTGTGTCCATCATCATTGGGTTTTATGATGAGATTACTTAGCCTCTCCAACAGTTGAGACTCTTTGTCTTCTCTGTCAAAGTCGAGCTCATCCTCTCTGTTGCAGTTACAGGCTTCAACGCTCATCCATCTGTTAATTGCCTCCATGAACAATCTTCATTCCACTGACAGATTCCTTGAGACTCTTCAGCTCCTCTGGCAATCACACATAATTCTCTTTGAGTCCTTTGGTAGAAACCATTAGTGGTTTCTAGAAGTTACACTGTGAACCTCCAAAGACCACTTTAGCAACTGAATTGCCATTGATTGATTAATTGTGAAGAGCAACAATATCCCTTCGATCATATTCCTGAATAACCGGCACCATTGGATCATAAATGACGGGTCCCGCGCTTATTTCGCCATTTCTCAATTCAACCTTTCGGAATACCTGTGGTGAGGCATCTCGACTCTCCAAGTCACAATCTCCGAAATGGAGATTATCTTCATGCTACCTCCTCCCTTGAGCCTTCGTCGATGTGACCATGGGTTATGACCAAGGGCCATTTCTGATCATGTATTTCACATTTCGCGTTTCGGGGATTCTATGATGAGTCGTCTCAACTCTCCATGTACCAAACTCCAAAATGGAGCTTGTTTCTTCGAGCTCTTCTCTACAGCTCTTCGACGATGTGTCCACCGGCGGTGACCATAGCCTTATTCAAAAATGAATTTCGGTATTTCGTCATTTCGACATTCCTTTTGCAAAGTGTTTCGACACTCCAACTCCCGGTATCTGAAACCAACACCAAAAGGTGTTTTTTGCATTTCGGCATTTCGACATTCCTTGTGATGAAGTGTTTTGATGCTCCATCTCCCGGTATCTGAAATCTACACAAAAAGGTGTTTCGTCATTTTACATTTCGTGACTTTGGGACTCCTATGATGAAGAGTCTCAACTCTTGATTCCTACAACTCTCAGTATCTGAAACTCCAGTTGATGTGCCTGTTTCGGGATTTTCGATGTTTCACATTTTGGCACTTCGAGACTCTTGTGTTGAAGAGTGTCGACTCTTGACTCCTCCAACTCCTGGTATCCAAACCTCTGGTCGATGTGCATGTTTTGGGTTTTTGGGGTTTCGCATTTCATGATTCTGGGACTCCTGGTGATGAAGAGTCTCGACTCTTCCAACTCCCGGTATCTGAAACTATCCTCTTGTTTTCAGGATTTTGGTGTTTTGCATTTTGCGATTCTGGGACTCTTGATGATGAAGAGTCTCGACTCTTCCAACTGCCGGTATCTGAAACTGTCCTCCTACCTTCGGGATTTCGTAACCCTACTTCACCTTGCTCTTTAAAGAACGTGCAGGTTCTCCTGGATCCAACGCCAGTCAGACCTCGGGCTCAGATTTGACGTTCATCAGGAATTCTCAATGGGATCCAAAGATCACTGTCACTTCTCCTCTTGACCTTACACATCCTCCTAACTTGGAATAATGTCTAAGTGTCAAAGGCCTCAACCTTTGATCCATCTAAGATATTGAGTGTGCTATCTCTCTTGAGCTTTGGCAATGAGTTAACCTCATCCATGGTGCACACCTACGCACTGCGTGCGACTCTGCACTAATCCTCCTGAGCTTACATTGTTCCTATTTTTCCATCGATGCATACTCTAATCTTTCCATCAATGACAAGCACACATGCCTATAAACATGCAAATATATCCTAGAGCTTAAACATGTCAATCCATGAAGGAAATTCAACCAATAAGGCTCCTCTGTTCAATGGAACAAACTTTGCCTTCTTGAAAGTTAGAATGAGAACCTACATAATGGATTTAGGTGTAGATGTCTGGGATGTGGTAGATACTGGTTATGTAAAGCCAGTTGTACTAGCTAATAAGGATGACAAGCTAGAATTTAGCTTCAATGCTAAGGCTATGAATGCTATCTTGAGTGGGCTTGCAGAAGTAGAATTCGTAAAAGTTATGCACCTAGGAACTGCCAAAGAAATGTGGGACAAACTCATTAGTAGTTATGAAGGTAATGATAAGGTAAAGGAATCCAAGCTGAAGATGAAAGAAGATGAAACTATTGGAAAATACTTCCTGAGAGTTGAAGAACTGGTAAATGCAATGAAAGCACTTGGTGAAAAAATTGAGGAACCTTCTTTAGTTCAGAAAATTTTGAGATATCTACCAGATAGGTTCAACCCGAAGGTCTCTGCTATAGAAGAAATTAATGATCTAAAAAACTTGGAGTTTGATCAACTTCTAGGAACATTGATTGCATATGAAATGAGAATAGTTAAAGATAAACCCACCTCCAGAGAAACATCATTTAAGGCAGACAAGAATGAGGATTCTGAGCCTGATGAAATTGAAGCAAAATTTTTGAAGAGACTGAAGAAGGGATCAGGAAAATACAAAGGTAAACTACCTTTCAAATGTTTCAACTGTGGTAAGATAGGTCATTTTGAAAATAAATGTCCTCACAAAAGAAATGATCAGAGATGTGATGATGAGGAGAAGCACAAACATAGAAATTTATTTAAAGAGAATAATTTTAAGAAGAAAAGTCTTTGTGTAAACAATGATGATGATCCTTCAGATGATGAAGACAATGACTCCTCTATTGAATATAAACTAAATGACTTCATACTTATGGCCAAAGAGGACTATGATAATAAAAGCACAGGAAGTGAGGCTAATGAAGAAGAAGCCGTGGTTGATATGGAAGGAGAACTAATCAGTGCACTAGAAGAGATTGACAAACTCAAAATTAAGAACATAAGGAAAAAACAATTGTTGATACAGTTCAAGAAAGATAGTAAACAACCTGATGAAGACTTTTCCCTGCTAAAAGTGGAATTAGAAGAGGCAAAGAAAATCGAGGACATTATAAATCAACAGTTATCAAAAAATAAGGCAAGATGTAAAGCTCTGGAAGAAGAAGTAGTGAAACCTAGGAAAGAGTTGGAGAGGTTTCAAGCCTTGTATCATCAGAATCTGTCTAGTATCAAAGCCTCAGAAGGATTAGCCACCATTCTGAATCAACAAATGAATCCAAAGATGAAAACTGGATTGGGTTATGAAGAGGGATCAAGTAGTGGTCAACCAAGAAACAAAGAACCTATCAAGTTTGTCAAATCCTCAAACATTGACAATAGTCACTTTGCAGAAACAAAGAAAGAAAATCTGCCACCAAGAAGGAATGAAAGAAAAAGTACCAGAACCGAATCTGTAGATCAGAGAAATTATCGGCATGAAATAAATCAACCTCCTCAAAGAAGACAAACTTTTTCCAGGTACCAACATTTTTTCTATGGATATTGTTTCTTTTATTCTAACTTTGGTCATAAAGATGTAAACTGTTCTTTAAAATTAAATTATGAGCAATCAAGACATTCAAGGTATAGATATCTGCCACAACAAAGAATGAGACATCCAAGTAACAAACCACCACAGAATGCAAATCACTTGATGGATGGGAAAATGAAATAGGTTAAGCATAACAATCGTTATGATCCTTTATTCGACGAACTAGAATGTTACATCTGTCATAACTATCGACATAAATCTGTTGACTGTTGCTTAAGGAACTATGAACCAGATTTGAATTCCCCTGCTGAAAATGTCAAGGTTTGGAAGAAGAAAGAATGTGACAAGTGTGGATTAGTGTTGTCAGCTCAAAGACAAACGGACCCTTGGTATATAGACAGTGGATGATCCAAACATATGATGGGAGACAAAGGTAAGTTTCTATCTCTAAGTGAAAGCAAATCAGGAAATGTAACCTTTGGAAATGATGCTCCATGTAAAATAAAAGGGTAAAGGGATGGTGAGTTTAAGTAATGGAAAAAGAAAATCCCAAGATGTTCTACTTGTAGATGGGTTGAAACATAATATTCTCAGTGTAAGTCAAATGTGTGATAGAGGATGTGAAGTGATGTTCACGTCCAAGGACTGCAAGATAAAGTTTGTAAACTTAGGACAAGTGGTGGCCAAAGGCATACAGATAGAAAATAATGTATATGTGCTGAAAGAAGATAGAGAAGAGTGTCATCTAAGCAAACATGATGAAAGCTGGTTATGGCATAGTAGACTTGGACATCTAAAATTTGACCACTTAATCAAGCTCAAAAATCTTGAGGCAGTAAAAGATCTTCTAAGAATATCAAAGCCCCAAGATTCTGTGTGTAAACCCTACCAAGTAAGAAAGCTAACCAGGACATAGTTTAAGTCCAAGAGCTCTACTTCAATAGAGAAACCACTCCAAATAATTCATATTGATTTATGTGGACCATCAAGATAGGAAGGCACAAGGAAATAAAACTACTTCATGCTGATTATTGATGATTACTCCAAAATTACTTGGGTTGCCTTTCTCAAGGAAAAAGTTGAAGTATTTGAGAAGTTTAAAAATATTAAGGCTTTAACTGAGAATCAAACATGCAAGAGGTTAAAGGCAGTAAGATCAGACAGAGGAGGAGAATTTATGTCAAGTGATTTCAAGGAATTCTGTGATAAGCATGGCATCAAGAGAGAATACACAATCCCAAGAACTCCACAACAAAATGGAGTAGTTGAGAGGCAAAAAATAACAGTGCAACAAATGGCCAGGTCAATGATGAATGAGAAGAACATTTGTCAAACCTATTGGGTAAAGGAATACACACAACAGACCATGTTCTTAACAAATCCCACCTCAGTCCACAAAGTGACAAGACACCTTATGAACTGTGGTATGGGAGACCTGCTTAAATCAAACACTTCAAAGTCTTTGGGAGTAAATGTTACATAAATAATAATGACGAGAACCTTGGAAAATATGATGACATGGATGATGAAGGTATCTTCTTAGGGTATGCTACAAATAGTAAAGGATACGGATGTTGAAATTACTAACACAACTGAGAGGGGGGGGGGGTGAATCAGTTGTTACTGTGCTTAAACAATTTTAATTCAATTAAACCAATTTTTTAATCTTTCTCCAAGTGACCATCAATATTATACTACATATGGACAACATAAATAATGAGCATCACTCACACATAAGATATACATAGAGACAAATTTTCACGAGGAAACCCATAAAGGGAGAAAACCTCCTCTTCTTTGAAATGATAGACATCCTTTTAAGTTTTGTACATCATCTATAATTGAGCACCAACTCAATGTGAGGATACTACCTCTGTTTTACAAGCTCCAACTTGTTTGAGAGCACGAAATCTCTGGTTTCTCTAGCACCCACTAGAATGAAGCACCAACTCCTTGAGTGTTCCAACACCAACTAGATGGAAGCACCAACTTCTAGTTACACAGGCACCAACCTATATAACAGAGAACAACTATTCTCCCTTGTACCACCCTGCCACCCTGGTTTTTCTAGCTGCAACTAAATGGAAGCTACAACTCCCTGTGTTCAAGCACCCACTTGAAACTCTGAGGAAAAAATTCCTCCCTAGCACCACCCTACCTCCCTGATTATAAATAAATGATTGAATAACCAACAAAACAGATAAATCAAATCTTACCACTTCTTCACTGTTCTGCAATTCTTCTCTGCTACACTATTCTTCTGCTCTATTCATATTTTGCTTGACTTGCTGTCTCTGTCTATTTGTTCTTTCTCTGTCCTTCTCATGCTCTTTGATATGTGCACATAATACTCTCTTCACCTTTTCTCTTCTGTTCAGTTTCAGTTCCTTCTCTCTGAGCTTTTCTTCACACTGCACATATTGTAGTTTTTCTTTTCTATAGTTCAACACATTTTTTCAGTCCGAACAACTGACCATGCACAATATCTAAGTTTTTCTTTTATGCACAACCACCACGACAGTTACACCTCGAATATTCTTGGGAAAGGAGACATCTCAGCCACTAAAACACCAACTGATCAAGAATCATGAATTAGTTTTGCTAACTGATTCATAACTGATCAATTAACTGTGAGGTGAAACAATAGTCCTCCGATCAGAATTAAATTCACCTGCATCGTTGGATTGGATCCGTAGGATCTTGCATTTATTTCTCATTTCGACATTTTGGAATTTCGACATTTCTGTGGTAAAGTTTCTTGAGGCTCCATCTCACGGTCCCTGAAACTCCGAAATGGAGCTTGGTTCTTCGAGCTCTTCTCTACATCTCTTCGACGATGTGACCATCGATGGTGACCAAGGCTTACACCAAAAAGGTGTTTTCACATTTTTCATTTCGACATTTCGCATTTCGGAACTTCGGGACTACTTTGATGAAGAGTCTCAACTCTTGACTCTTCCAACTCTCGGTATTTGAACCTTCGAAATGGAGTTGGATTAACGGTCCACACTCTTGATGATTCGACGGTCCATATCTCTTCATGATTTCACATATCACAATTTTGGCATTCTTGATGTGAGAGTTCTTGACAACTCCAAATTTCGGTATCTGAAACTCTAATTTCCTAGTCTGTGAAACTCTGAAATGGAGCGTGTCTGTTTCGCGATTTTGGTGTTTCACATTTCGCAACTTCGGGACTCTTGTGGTGAAGTGTTTCTACACTTCCAACACCCGATATCCAAAAATTTGATTTCCCGGTCTCTGAAACTCCGAAATGGAGTGTGCTTGTTTCTCGATTTCGGTGTTTCGCATTTCACGACTTCAAGACTCCTGTGGTGAAGTGGGTCTACACTTCCAACACCCGGTATCCGAAACTATGATTTCCCGGTCTGCGAAACTCTGAAATGGAGTGTGCCTGTTTCGCGATTTTGGTGTTTCACATTTCGCAACTTCGAGACTCCTGTGGTGAAGTGTTTCTACACTTCCAACACCCGGTATTTGAAGCTCCGAAATGAAGTTATTTGACATGCTCTGATCTTTCGCATTTCAGGATTTTTTTCCATGCAATCATCGATTTTTTGCCATTCAATCATCGTTGTGCTGTTGGTCTTGCCACTTTCTCTTGTTCATCATCGTCGGGCTGAGATTTCCATCAATGACAAACAAATACTCTGCCTTCTGTCTGAAAACATGCCAACAATCTCCCTGTTTGGCATTGATGGAAACCCCTTGAAAACACATGCAACTATTGAAATCCACTGTAGCAACTGTAGCCTTGAAAAAACGTGCAACTATACCACTGTAGCATCCTTGAAATCTACTGTAGCAAATGTAGCATCCTTTAAATACACTTTCTCCCCCTTTAACATCAATGTCAAAGAAGAAACACACTCCCCCTAAGCTGTTGCAGTACATACTCCCCTTGTCAACTATGAGCAGCTTAGAAATACACCAAATATTCAATAAGTACTTCCCTTGACCAGGTGAACATATTAGACACAATAAGTTATAACCCCCAACTTTTGACGAAGATATCCAAAAGGGTTCGCTACTAATGGTTTAGTAAAGATATCAACAATCTGTTCTGTGGAAGGAATATAATTCAACTGAACAATTTTGTTTGTAACTTGTTCTCTGAGAAAATGATACTTTATTGGGATAGGCTTAGTATTGGAATGAAGAACATGATTCTTAGAGACACTAAAGAAATTGGTATTATCACAATGAATTGGAATGGGATTAGTGTAAGTTACCTTCAAATCTACAAGAGTTTGAATCATCCACAAAATTTGTGTGCAACAAGTAGTAGCAACAATGTATTCAGCCTCTGTAGTTGATAATGATATGGATCCTTTCTTTTTACTGAGCCATGCTACTAATGAGTCACCTGGAAAGAATGCTCATTCACTGGTGCTTTTTCTCTCATCAACACAGTTTGCCCAATCTGCATCTGAATAAGAAGTTAACTGAAAATTTTGATTTATGGGATACCACAGATCATAAGTCATTGTTCCCTTCAAGTATTTGAATATCCTTGTGACAACTACCAAGTGACTTTGTTTAGGAGCTCACTGATAACGACCTACCGTTCCAACACCTTGCATTATATCAGGACAAGATGCTGTGATGTACAAAAGACTTCCTATCATTGATCGGTATGTCCTTTGATCAACATCGTGTGAAATGTCATCTTTACTGAGCTTGCAACCAACCACCATAGGTGTACTAAAAGGAGAGGAATCCTCCATCTGAAATTTCTTCAACATCTCTTTCAAATATTTTTCTTGAGAGATAAATATTCTTGTAGAACTCTGATTTACTTGTAAACCAAGAAAATATGATAGTTCTCCTATCATGGACATCTCAAATTATGTTTGCATAGAGTTAGAAAACCACTAGAAAAATGATTCATTAGTACAACCAAAAATAATATCATCTACATAAACTAAAACAACTAGTAAATTATCACCTTCAGACTTAATGTAAAGGTTGCTATCAACAGTACCTTTCTTGAACCCTTTGTCTTGTAAAAATTTGTCCAGTCTATAATACCAAGCTCATGGTCCTTGTTTCAGTCCATATAAGGCCTTATTCAGCTTGCAAACATAATTAGGATTATCTGTCAATGAGAATCCTCCAGGTTTCTCCATATATACTTCTTCCTCTAGATCTCCATTAAGAAATGTTGATTTAACAAACATCTGATAAACTTTAAAGTTCTTATGACATGAATAAGCAAGAAACATTATGATGGCTTCCAATATTGCCACTGGTGCAAAAGTTTCATCAACGTCTTGACCTTCAACTTGTGCATACCCTTTACAGACCAATGTGGCTTTATTTCTAACAACTTGTCCTTTTTCATTAATTTTATTCTTGAACACCCATTTGTAACCTACTACATTCTTGTCTTCAGGTCTAGGGACAAGCTCCCAAATATCGTTCTTCTCAATCTGATCAAGCTCTTCATTCGTTTCTCTAACCCAATCATCATGTTAGCTGGATTCATCAAAATTTTTAGGTTTAGTCATAGATAAAAAAAGAAACATGAGATTGTTCTAAGTCTTTAATCAATTTCCTTCTTGTCTAAACTCCTTTATTTATATCTCCAATTATCTGATTTTCATGATGATTCTTTCTAACAATTCTGAGAGGTGATTTTTCTTCTTTCTGTTGATTTATGTCAGCCTAAGAATTTGTATCTTCATCTGATTCAGATTCTTCTTTTTCTGATCCTTGGACCTGTTCATCTTCATCTTCAACTATATCCTCTGTTCTTGGTTCAACATTGCTTATATTTCTGACCAGGATTTCTTCATCAACTTTTATGTCTATGCAATCAACCAGTCTATGCAATCTCTTATTGTAACATCTGTACCCTTTACTATTTGTAGCATAACCCAAGAAGATACCTTCATCAACCCTATCATCATATTTGCCAATATTTTCATCATTGTTCTTGATATAACATTTACTCCCAAAGACTTTAAAATGCTTGATTGAAGCAGGTCTTCCAAACCATAGTTCATAAGGATTTTTGTCACTGTGTGGCTTGAGATGAGATTTGTTAAGAATATGAACATCTATATGAATTTCTTCCACCCAATATGTCTAAGATATGTTCCTTTCATTCATCATTGATCTTTCCATTTGCTGTACTGATCTATTCTGCCTCTCAACAACTCCATTTTGCTATGGAGTCCTTGGAATTGTGTACTCTCTTTTGATCCCATGTTTATCACATAAATCTTTGAAGTTCCATGAACTAAACTCTCCTCCTCTATCAGATCTTACTGCTTTTAATCTTTTTCCTGTTTGATTCTCAGTCAGAGCCTTGAACACTTTGAATTTTTAAAATGCTTCAGATTTTTCCTTCAAAAAGGAAACCCATGTTAGTCTAGAATAATCATCAATAATCAACATAAATAATTTTCTTTTCTTGTACCTTATTTCCTTGATGGTCCACATAAATCCATATGTACTAGCTGGAGAGGTTTTTCTATTGAAGGAAAGTTTTTAGATTTGAACTGAGTGCGAGTAAGCTTTCCTATCTAACAAGGTTTACAAACAAAGTCGTATGGCTTTGATATCTTCGGAAGATCTTTTACTGCCCCATTGTTTCTGAGCTTGATTATATGATCAAAATTTAGGTGTTCAAGTCTCCTATGCTAAAACCAACTTTCATCATACTTGCTTAAGTGGCATTCTTCTCTATCTTCTTTCAACACATATACATTATTTTCTGTCCTTATGCCTTTAGCCACCACTTGTCCTGAGTTTACAGACTTTATCTTGTACTCCTTGGACGTGAACACCACTTCACATCCTCTGTCACACATTTGACTTACACTGAGAAGATTATGTTTCAGCCCATCTACAAGTAGAACATCTTGGGATTTTCCTTTTCCATTACTTAAACTCACCAACCCTTTACCCTTTATTTTACCTTGAGCATCATTTCCAAAGGTTACATTTCTTGATTTGCTCTCACTTAGAGATATAAACTTACCTTTGTATCTCGTCATATGTTTGGAGCATCCACTGTCTATATACCACGGGTTTGTTTGTCTTTGAGCTGACAACACTAGTCCACACTTGTCATCTGTTTTCTTCTTCCAAACCTTGACATTTTCAGCAGTGGGGATCAAATCTAGCTTGTAATTCCTTAAGCGACAGTCTGTAGCTTTATGTCCATAATTATGGCAGTTGTAACATTTTGGTTCACTGAATAACAGATCATAATGATTGTTATGCTCATAACTGTTATTGTGTTTTATCTGTGTCCTTCTCCCTATCATCACATGGTTTATATTTTGTGATTGTTTGTAGCTTGGCTGTCTCAATCTTTGTAGTGGCAGATAATTATTCCTTGAAAAACTTGATTGCTCATATCTAAATCTTAAAGAACAATTTATAGCTTTGTGACCAAAGTTAGAGAAGAAAAAACAATAACCATAGAAATAACCTTTGTACCTTGAAAAAGTCTGTCTTCTTTGAGGGGGTCGATTTCTTTCATGCCGATGATCACTCTGATTTACAGATTCAGTTCTGGTACGATTTCTTTCATTCCTTCTTGGTGGCTGATTTTCTTTCTTTGTTTCTGCAGAGTGACTGTTGTCAATGTTTGAGGATTTGACAAACTTGATAGGTTCTGTATTACTTGCATGATCACTACTTGATCCTTCTTCATATCCCAATCCATCTTTCAAATTTGGGTTTCTTTGCTGATTTAGAATGGAGGTTAATCCTTCTAAGGCTTTAATACTTGGAATATTTTGGTGATACAATCCCTTAAACTTCTCCATTTCTTTTCTGGTTTTTACTATCTCTTCTTCTAAGGCTTCACACCTCGCTTTCTTCTTTGACAACTATTGTTTCAATATGTCTTCTATTTTCTTTGCCTCTTCTAATTCCACTTTCAACAGGGAAAAGTCTTCATCAGGCTGTTTACTATCTTTTTCCAACTGTATTAGCAATTTTTTTTGCTTTCTGTTCTTAATTCTGAGTCTGTCAATCTCTTCCCGTGCACTGATCAATTCTCCTTCCATATAAACCACATCTTCTTCATCATTATCATCACTGCCTGTGATTCTATTATCATAATTCTCTTTGGCCATAAGTATGAAGTCATTTACCTTATCTTCACAGGAAGAGTCACTATCAGTGTCTTCTAAGGAATTGTCATTATTTGCACACAAAATTTTATTCTTACTATATTTCTTGAATTTGTACTTCTTTTCATCATCAAAATTCTAGTCCTTTTTCTGATGGGGACACTTAGATGCAAAATGACCTATCTTACCATAGTTAAAACATTTGAAGGGAAGCTTGCCTTGATATTTTCCTGATCCTTTCTTTAATATTCTCACAATTTTTGCCTCAATATCATCTAAATTTGAATCAATATTCTTGTCTGCTTTAAATGATGTTTCTCTAGTAATGGATTTATCTTTGCTAATTCTCATTTCATATGTAGTTAAAGTTTCTAGAAGTTGATCAATGGACAAAGTTTTAAGATCATTTAGTTCTTCTATTGCAGAGACTTTTGGAATAAATTTATCAGGCAGAGATCTTAAAATCTTTTGAACTAACAGTGATTATTCAAAATTCTCACCAAGACCCTTCATGGCATTCACAAGTTCTTCAACTCTTAAAAAATACTTGCTAACTGTTTCATCTTCATTCATCTTTAGTTGTTCAAACTTCAACCTGAATGTTTTAAGTTTAGCATCTTTTACTTTCTCATTTTCTTCATAGTTGCTAATAAGTTTATCACACATTTCTTTGGCAGTTTGAAGATGCATCACCTTTACAAACTCGGCTTCTGCAAGTCCATTCAAGATAGAATTCATTCGTTTATCATTAAAGATGAATTCTAACTTATCATCCTTGGAAGCTAGCACAACAGGCTTTATGTATCCAGTCTCTACTACATCCCAAACATTACCACCTAAGGCCATTAGGTATGTTCTCATTCTAACCTTCCAAAAGGAAAAATTTGTTCCATCAAACATAGGAGGCTTACTAGCTGAAGTCCCTTCATGACTTGTCATGTTTAAGCTTACAGATCTACCTTTAAATCAAAGGAACCTGCTCTGATACCAATTGTTGAAATTACTAACACAACTGAGAGGGGGGGTGAATCAGTTGTTACTGTTCTTAAACAATTTTAATTCAATTAAACCAATTTTTTAATCTTTCTCCAAGTGACCATCAATATTATACTACATATGGAAAACATAAATAATGAGCATCACTCACACATAAGATATACACAGAGACAAATTTTCACGAGGAAATCTATAAAGGGAGAAATCCTCTTCTTCTTCGAAATAATAGGCAATCTTTTAAGTTTTGTACATCATCTATAATTGAGCACCAACTCAATGTGAGGCTACTACCTTTGTTTTACAATCTCCAACTTGTTTGAGAGCACCAACTCTCTGGTTTCTCTAGTACCCACTAGAAGGAAGCACCAACTCCTTGAGTGTTCTAGCACTAATTGTATGGAAGCACCAACTTCCAGTTACACAGACACCAACCTATATAACAGAGAACAACTGTTCGCCCTTGCACCACTCTGCCACCCTAGTTTTTTTGGCTGCAACTAGATGGAAGCTACAACTCCCTGTGTTCAAGCACCCACTTGAACCTTTGAGGACAACAGTCCTCCCTAGCACCACCCTACCTCCCTGATTATAAATAAATGATTGAATAACCAACAACATAGATAAATAAAATCTTACTACTTCTTCATTGTTCTGCAATTCTTCTCTTCTACACTATTCTTCTTCTCTATTCATATTTGGCTTGACTTGTTGTCTCTGTCTATCTGTTCTTTCTCTATCCTTCTCATGCTCTTTGATATGTGAACATTCTTCTCTCTTCACCTTTTCTCTTCTGTTCAGTTTCAGTTCCTTCTCTCTGAGATTTTCTTCACACTGCACATACTGTAGTTTTTCTTTTCTATAGTTCAACTCATTTTTTCAGTCCGAACAACCGACCACACACAATCTCTAAGTTTTTCTTTTATGCACAACCACCACGACAGTTACACCTTGAATCTTCTTGGGCAAGGAGACGTCTCAGCCACTGAAACACCAAAAGATCAAGAATCATGAATCAGTTTTGCTAACTGATTCGTAACTGATCAATTAACTGTGAGGTGAAATAATATCCCTTCGATCAGACTTAAATTCACCTGGACCATTGGATTGGATCTGTAGGATCTTGAATTTATTTCGAATTTCGACATTTCAGAATTTCGGCATTCCTATGGTAAAGTTTCTTGACACTCCATCTCACGGTCCCCGAAACTCTGAAATGGAGCTTGGTTCTTCGAGATCTTCTCTACATCTATTCGATGATGTGACCACTGATGGTGACCAAGGCCTACACCAAAAAGGTGCTTTCACATTTCTCATTTCGGCATTTCACATTTCGGAACTTTGGGAATCCTTTGATGAAGAGTCTCAACTCTTGACTCTTCCAACTCCCGGTATCCAAACCTTCGAAATGGAGTCGGATCAATGGTCCCCAATCTTGATGATTCGATGGTCTAGATCTCTTTGTGATTTCACATATCATGATTTCAACATTCTTGATGTGAGAGTTCTTGATAACTCCAAGTCCTGGTCTTCGAAACTCCGATTTCCCAGTCTGCGAAACTCCGAAATGGAGTGTGCCTATTTCGTGGTTTCGATGTTTCTCATTTTGCGACTTCGGAACTCTTGTGGTGAAGTGTTTATACACTTCCAACACCCGGTGTCTGAAACTCCAATTTCTCGGTCTGCAAAACTATGAAATGGAGTGTGCCTGTTTCGCAATTTCGTTGTTTCTCATTTTGCGACTTCAGGACATTTGTGGTGAAGTGTGTCTACACTTCCAACACTCGGTATCCAAAACTCCAATTTCCTGGTCTACAAACTCCGAAATGGAGTGTGCCTGTTTTGCAATTTTGGTGTTTCACATTTCACGACTTCAGGACTCCTGTGGTGAAGTGTTTCTACACTTCCAACACCCGGTATCCGAAACTCCAAAATGAAGTTATTTGACATGCTCTGATCTTTCGCATTTCAGGTTTTTTGCCATGCAATCATCGTTTTTTTGCCATGCAATCATCGTTGCGCTACTGGTCTTGCCACTTTCTCTTGTTCATCATCGTTGGGCTGAGCTTGCCATCGATGACAAACAAATACTCTGACTTTTGTCTGAAAACATGCCAACAATAGATGCTATAATAAGAGGCTACATAAAATGGTTGACTGTACTGACGTAAAAGTTGATGGAGGAATCCCAACAAGAGAGGTGTACAATAATGAGTCTTCTACATAGGACACTACTGAAGCTGAAGATGAACAGGTCCAAGAATCAGAAAATGAAGACTCTGAATCAGATGAAGACACAGATACTCTTACAGATTCAAATCACCAGACAACTTCAAATTCCTCCTCCAGAATCACTCAAAAGAATCATCCTGCAAGTCAGATAATTGGTGAAAAAGACAAAGGTGTACAAACTAGGAGAAAGATAATAAAAAAAACCGAACAATCACATATAGCTTTTATATCCATGCTAGAACCCAAGAATTTTAATGAAGCTAGCAAAGATGACCATTGGGTTAAAGCAATGAATGATGAACTTGATCAGATTGAGAAAAACAATACGTGGGAGATGGTTCATAGACCTGAAGGTAAAAATATCATTGGTTCCAAATGGATCTTTAGGAATAAGTTGAACGAGCAGGGACAAATTGTCAGGAACAAAACAAGATTGGTCTTTAAAGGCTATTCTCAAATAGAAGGACTGGATTTTGATGAAACATTTGCGCCCATAGAAAGATTAGAAGCTATTAGAATATTTCTTGCCTATGCTTGTCATAAAAGGTTGAAAGTCTATCAAATGGATGTCTTGTCATCTTTTCTAAATGGAGATTTAATTGAAAAAGTCTATATGGAACAACCAGAGGGTTTAGAAATGTCTGATAACTTTGACTTAGTATGCAAGCTGAAGAAAGATTTATATGGGTTAAAAAAGGCCCCTCGTGCCTGGTATCACAGACTAGATATGTATCTCAAAGACAAAGGGTTCAAGAGAGGAATAGTTGACAAAAATCTATATATCAAAATAGAGGATAATGATTCTCTCATCGTGCTGGTCTATGTCGATGACATCATCTTCAGATGTAATAAGGATTCATTGGTACAATGGTTTTGTAATGATCCCAAGCCAAATTATTTCTTGGAATCACTAACTACTACTAATTTATTGAGTTATTAAGTGCATACAAGATTCATCAACACATGGAGATCACAATATATTCAAGATGTAGAAGCACAAGCAAAGATCTAACCTTTTTATTATGAGCAATGTAAGATTAATACAATAGATGGTCGATCTAGCATAAACCTCAGATGGCCATACAAGAAATAGATATGAGCTGCTACAAAATGCTCCTGACAATACAAAATAAGCCTCCAAAGGCTGGATATACAATGAAGACTGAATCAAGCATATCTGAGCCATACTAATGCTCAACCTCCAAGATGGAAAGTACCACGTACTACTAGAATGATAAAGCCCTCAATAATTCATCCCTTCTACCAAAAGTGTCCAATCATCTCGAGAAATATGCCAAATGATAGATCGGGCAACTGTAAGGACAACCCAGATGTCCAAATTCCCAAATCCACTCTCAAACCCCATAGATCTGAA
>JZKD02S1933297.1:96707-109108 GCA_000966675.3 Picea glauca
GGTGCCTGTGTGACTGGAAGTTGGTGCTGGAACACTTAGGGAGTTGTTACTTCCTTCTAGTGGGTGCTAGAGAAACCAGGGAGTTGGTGCTTCCTTCTAGTGGGTGCTAGAGAAATGAGGGAGTTGGTGCTTCCTTCTAGTAGGTGCTAGAGAAAACAAAGAGTTGGTGCTCTCAGCAAGTTGCAGCTTGCAAAACAGAGGTTGTAGCATCATTATGAGTTGGTTCTCATAAGTATGATAATGTAAATATTACTTATCATATAAAGAATAATAGGTTTTTACCCTTTATGGGTTTCCTCAGGAAATATCTGTCTCTGTATATTTCATATGTGTGAATGATGCCAGATGTTCTATTTCTTACTTCCCTGCATTATTGTGATTGTCATTCAGTGCTATACAAAGAGCTTAAAATAAGCATATTTGTTTAAGATCGGTAAAGATTGATTCAACCCCCGCCCCCTCTCATTTGTGCAACAATTTTAGCCTAACCTAATTTGGAATTTGAGAGATACAATTAAAACACCAGTGCGCTGCAAACTAGCACTGCAAACTCTCTATTTTGCATAGTTGTTAGATATTATCGCCTTATTTGGAGGTTGCCACCTGTCAAAGAGGGTTCAAACGAATTATCAGAGATCATTTAGATGTTAAGGGACACCTTCACCTAAGTTTTAGCTCCATTAAATACCTCATGTAGTGAGTTGGAAACAATTTATTAATGACTTCCAACAACTTCCTGAAAATTAGCGGTTTGTTGGATTCTTGTCTCTTTGACTGTTTCCACCTATCTCCAAGGCCTAAAATCCTATGCAAGAGAGAAATTCGAATTGTAAAGATGTCATTGATAGCCTAGGAAATAAAAGAGGCATTGAAAATCATTGAGTAGGTTGGAATGATTGAGATGAGGCTATTTTTGTAATGTACTGATGTAACAGAGCCAACCTTGGATTTTTGTGTATCAGACTTGATAATTTTTGTCTAATAGAAGTTCGATTCTTTCCTACCATATTTCTTCTCTCTTACTCTGAATTTACTATCATTGAATGTTTCAATTGATATTTTATAGTTGTATTTGAATGGATGTTTCATTGTGATGTTGTTATAATTGTTCTCAGAGTTTAAGCTTTGATTAAAGAAGTTCTTGTGTCTAAATCTTTTTCTTCATTGATCTACTAGTAATGTCTGATGCTAATAGTAGATTTACTTCATCTTTCTCACTAAAGTCTTCCTTATATCCACCTTACTCTTTAAAACTTTGATCTAAGTTAGACAAGACCTCATTTTTTGATGCATCTTATCTATAACTTTATGTGATTTACATTGTTGGGTTGAGTTTTATCCATTTGACACTTTATCTTAAAAATTATCTTACAAACCTATTGATGGGTATTGATATTACACTTTAGCAATCAAAGTGTGACTTTCCATGCTAACATTCAAGGCACCATTGCTGGGGACCAGAGTGTGAAGCAAGCTTCCCTGGGAGAATGACATAGATCCAACTCTTGATGGTAGACAAGAGTGGGACACTTAAATTGACTGTAATCATCTACCTGGTGACTCCATAATCAAAGTATCCATTGGAGGAAGGATCCTATTGATAGAAAGATGACCATAGGGAAGGGAAAAACCATGTATCTGTTCATGAGTTTTCTTAATGAACTCTTGTTTTTCTTTATCAGTTCATTTTTCTCTTTCCCTTTACATATAAAGAGGATTATCTTATGTTTTGTCTATTCGGATGATCATAAGCCTTATTTTATATATCCATCCTTGGAAGAAGTAAATTTGCATTATTCTTATATTGTAGATGTTGATCCTGTATCCTCACTTCAGCCTATTGAGAAAAATGAGGTTTATATCTCAATCCTCACTCAACATTCTCATCACTTTAACCTTGAGGATTATCAAATTGATTCAAAACCTTCTAAAATCTTATCACCTTCTGCTATCACTGTTGAACCTTGGCATTGGTTTGTTAAATCTCATTTCAAGACCACTATTTTCCAAACTAGAATTAGAGACAAAATGTTTAAACCTTTAAGGTTGTCATCTTATCTTCATCCTTACCCTCTTGACTTCTTTAAGTATCTTCCCCGTTTTTTTGGAGAGGATCATATTACTACTGAGAGGCATTTGGGAGCCTTTGAGAACTTTGTTTATCACTTTACGATAGGACATGAAGATGTTACCATGAGGTTCTTCTCCAAATCCTTGTTTAGAGATGTTGCTGTGTGGTTTAAGGGTTTGGGAGCCGATTCTATTGGTTCTTGGATCGAGCTATGCAATGTATTTTTAAAGTATTGGGGTGAGAACAAGTCCCTTGATCAATACTTGGATGATTTTTATGCTTTGAGGAGAGGGGAGGAAGAATCTTTGGCTATTTTCAACAGGAGGTTTTACAGTGTTTATCATACCATGCCATTGGAGATCCGGCCTTCCGAGACTGTTACCATGGTATATTATATAATAGCTCAACCTCTAAATCTTATCCTTCTCCCGAGAGAATGAAAATCTTCATCTTTAAGATGGTTGTTCAAAGATGCATAAGAAGTTGAGGAGAACATCCGAGCTTGCAAGAGGATTCTAGATCAGGTATACTTTGAAAATATGCATGCACATGAACAACAAGAAGAAAGTGATTATATTTTAGATTTGGAGCAGGAAGAAGACTATGAGTATGATTTAGATTTGGAGCATAATTCTTCAGTATTTTCATATTTTTCTATGGGTTGGGATGTACATGATGTTTACGATCGATTTCCAAATCATTTTGAGCATGCAGTAACCAATGATTGTATATATAACTACATATTCTTAGTTGGTCATTATTAGGATTCCTTAAATCCTTCTATACAAATATCATGTGATCATTATCTTGAAAATAGAATGGTTACTCTTGATGATCAAGAGTTGCTTACGGAAGAACAATAAGTTTATATATCTTCAATCAAAGAGGAATGTATGCATGGGTAGTTATTTTCTTTGGATCAACATGTTTCCAATATTGGTTTCAAGGATCCAGTTGCATCTTTATTAGAGTCATATTTTTCATATTTTCTGAAGATTTCAGATTTCATTATTTCATCGACACTTGTGGGTGAGTATGATTCTTTGAAGGATCTCCTATCATTGTTGTTATATTTATGTTATTATCTACTAACTAGTGGCATAGATGGGATTATTTCAGTCACAAAGTTACTTAATTGGTTGTTGTGGAAATTTGCATTTACTTGAGCAAATTAGAGATCTGGTTAGAGTAGGGTAGCGTAGGAAATAAGATCGCTTACCGAGAATTTGTTTTTCATTAGTTTTCTTGAATAAGTGGCATATTTTGGCAGTGTTACAGAGTTTGGTTGCATAAATGACACCATAGACGAATGGATAAGGCCATTGGAACAACTAGGTTCTTGGAGCCTCAAAGGGAGGTCTCCATCCTAGTTGGAGCCAATGTTAGCACTCAAATGCGCACCATTAAAATTTTAGCTCCTTCACCAATTTGTGCCAAATTAAAAAAAAAAATATTTGAATATTTTATTGTTCCCATATCCTCCAAAATATTTCATTATTCTTGATGAGCTCTTACTATTAGTTTTTTGCCAAAAATCCACATTTCCTATCATAGTCTGCCCAAGGAACAAAACTTATTAAGAATTTTTATCCTCCTAAGACCTCATTTATTCAAATGGATTTGCATTTGTTTTGATTTCCAAAGCCTTATTATAGCAATTATTATGTTTTAAAATCATAATAGTTGCCCATTTCCTTTCGAAATCAGAGCTCATACTTACAAAAAAAGATTTGAGCAGCATGGGATGAAATGAAAAGCTCAAGTTCTTTGTTTTCCAGTTGGGATAAAGTTGTAAATCCTCACTTCCTTTGGAATTCTCGACAAGGAACACATGCTAGAATTTATGATAGGATATGTTATTTCTATTGTGTTTATCTGTCAATATATTACAAATACGATATGTTTTTTTGTTGATAGTTACAAACTTAATAGTGTCAGAATACATGGGTGAAATCTTGACAAGTCCCATTGTTGGGTTTTATATGAATCAAGATGTTTTGTGTGTTGCATTGGGGTGACTAGCATGATTTCTGAAAGAAATCATTTTATGTATACAAAGGAATGAAGATCAAGCATGCATTCTTTGGTTATATCAGCAAAGATTCATTTTCTTTGAACACTCCAAAATAAATAAAGCATGCAAGAGGTGGAAAACAAAGTTCCTTGAAGTTTCATTTTGCAACTTTATTGGGCACCTGTTGGAGTGATAAATGAGGATTTTCTTTCATCAACACAATGATTATCTGTCATAGATCTTCAGGTGGCATTTGAAGAATTTTTTCTGAGAGGGTAATGCATGTTTGTTGTAACTATGATCATACAATGATGATATCATCACCTATAGAGGTCTCCTACAACATTATGTGATCACCAAGTATCAATGACTTCATGGGATGAAAACAAGACAATGAGGATTTGAAGAAACCTTAGTCTTTCTTTCATAAATTTCCAAGCATTCAAGCATCCAAAAATACATTCAAGCATCCAAAATGGCACAAAACATAGTACACAACGAGTTTGCAGTGCAAAGACAAAGTGATTCATCAGAAAACATTTTTATGTGGCAATTTAAGTGACTATTGTGACCTCAGCTGAACATTCCTCACTGACTAAGAAGTGCAATCTAGTTTTAAATTCTGAGGCTGCAAAGAAGAACATTTTTTCTTTGGTTTTAATTGTAAACAGACATTGCAAACTCACAAACAAAGGTGTTGCAAACTCACAAACAAAAGCGCTGTGAACTCATTTCATGTAGCAACTACTTCTAAATATTTGATCGTAACTATAAACTGGTGATGTGGATTTCTCTGAAATGTTTTGAGGAGGTAAATGATATCCTTGTTGACTTGCTGACCAAATTTTAGCCTGACCTATTTTGGCATTTGAGAGATCCAATTAAAACACCAGTGCACTGCAAATTGGTGCTGCAAACTCTCTGTTTTGCATAATTGTTGGATATTCGCCTTGTTTTGAGGTTGCCACTTGTCAAGGAGGGTTCAAATGACTTCTTAGAGCTCATTTAGATGCTAAGGGACACCTTCACCTAAGTTTTATCTTCATTAAAGACCTCATGTTGTGAGTTGGAAACAATTTATTAATGACTTCCAACAACTTTATGAAAATTAGCAGTTTGTTGGATTCTTGTCTCTTTGACTGTTTCCACCTATCTGCAAGGCCTAGAATCCTATGCAAGAGGGGAATTCGAATTGTAAATATGTCATTGATATCCTAGTCTATAATAGAGGCATTGAAAGTTATTTAGGAGGTTGGAATGGTTGAGATGAGACTATTTTTGTAATGTACTAATGTAACAGAGCCAACCCTCGATTTTTGTGTATCAGACTTGAGAATTTTTATCTAATAGAAGTTCACTTCTTTCCTACCATCTTGATTCTCTCTTAATATGAATTTAATGTCATTGAATGTTTCAATTGATATTTTATAGTTGTATTTCAATGGAGGTTTGATTGTGATGTTATAATTGTTCTCATAGTTTAAGCTTTGATTAAAGAAGTTCTTGTGTTTAGAGATTTTTCTTCATTGGTCTGCTAGTAATGTTTGATGCTAATAGAATATTTACTTAATTTATCTCACCAAAGTCTTCCTTCTATCCACCTTACTCTTTAAAACTCTGATCTAAGTTAGACAAGACCTTATTTGTTGATGCATCTTATCTAGAAATTTCTATGATTTACATTGTTGGGTTGAGTTTTATCAATTTGACACTTTATCTTAAAACTTACCTTACAAACCTACTAATGTGTACTGAGCTTACACTTTAGCATTCAAAGTGTGACTTTCCATGCTATAGGAATCGTTGTTGGGGAACAGAGTGTGAAGCAAGCTTCCCTGGGAGAACGACATAGATCCAACTTTTGATGGTAGACAAGAGAGGGACACCGAAATTGACTATAATCATCTACTTGGCGACTCCACAATCAAAGACTCCACCGAAGAAAGGATCCTGCTGATAGAAAGATGACCATACAGAAGGGAAAAACCAGGTATCATTTCATGAGCTTTCTTCATGAACTCTTGTTTTTCTTTATCAGTTCATTTATGTCTTTCCCTTTACATATAGAGAAGATTATCTTATGTTTTGTCTATTTAGATGATCATTAGCCTTATTTTATATATCCATCCTTGGAAGAAGTAAATTTGCATTCTTCTTATATTGTAGATGTTGATCTGGTATCCTCACTTCATCCTATGCAGAAAAACAAGGTTTATATCTCAATCCTCCTTGAACATGCTCATCCCTGTAACCTTGAGGATGATAAAATTGATTCAAAACCTTCTCAAATCTTATCGCCTTCTACTATCACTGCTGAACCTTACCATCAGTTTGTTAAATCTCATTTTTAGCCCACTACTGTCCAAACTAGAATTAGAGACAAAATTTTTAAACCTTTAAGGCTTCCATCTTATCTTCATCCTTACCCTCTTGACTTCTTCTAGTATCTTCCCCTCTTTTCTATACAGGATCGTATTACTGCTGAGAGGAATTTGGGATCCTTTGAGAACTTTTTTGATCATTTTGAGATAGTACATGAAGTTGTTACCATGAGGTTGTTCTCCAAATCCTTGTTTAGAGTTGTTGTTGTGTGGTTTAAGAGTTTGGGAGCCAATTCTATTAGTTCTTGGATCGAGCTATGCAATGTATTTTTAAAGTATTGGGGTGAGAACAAGTCCCTTGATCAATACTTGGCTATTTTTTAGGCTTTTAGGAGAGGAGAGGAAGAAGCTTTAGATATTTTCAATAGGAGGTTTTATAGTGTTTATCATAGCATGCTATTGGATATATGACCTTTCGAGACTGCTGCCATGGTATATTATATAATATCTCAACATCCAAATCTTGTCCTTCTCCTAAGAGAAAGGAAATATACATCTTTAAGACGGTTTTTCAAAGATGTAGAAGAAGTCAAGGAGAACATCTGAGCTTGCAAGAGAATTATAGATCAACCATACTTTGAAAATATGCATGCACATGAACAACAAGAAGACTATGAATATATTTCAGTTTTGGAGCAGCAAGAAGACTATGAGCATTATTTAGATTTGGAACAAAATTCTTTAGTATTTTCATATTTTTCTATGGGTCGGGATGTACATCATGTTTATGATCGATTTCCAAATAATATTGAGCATGCAGTAACAGATGATTGTATAGATAATTACATATTCTTATCTGATCATTATCATGATGCCTTAAATCCTAATATACAAATATCTTGTGATCATTATCCTGAAAACAGAATTGTTACTCTTGATGATCAAGAGTTTCTTCCAGAAGAGCAAGAAGGTTATCTCTCTTAAAGAAAAGAGGAATGTATGCATGGGAACTTATGTTCTTTGTATAAGCATGTTCCCGATATTGGTTTCAAGGATCCAGTTGCAACTTTATTAGAGTTATATTTTTCAGATTTTCTGAAGATTTCAGATTTCATTATTTCACAGGCACTTGTGGGTGAGTATGATTCTATGAAGGAGCTCCTATCATTGTTGTTATATTTCGGATATTATCTATTAATCAATGGCATAAATGGGATTATTTTAGTCATGAAGTTACTTGAATGATTTTTGTGGAAATTTTCATTTACTTGAGCAAATTAGAGATCTGGTTAGAGTAGGGTAGCGTAGGAAATAAGCCCGCTTCCCGAGCATTTTCTTTTCATCAGTTTGCTTGAATAAGTGGCGGATTTTGGAAATGTTACAGAGTTTGGTTGCACATATGAATCCATAGACCAACGGATAAGGCCACCATAATAACTAGGTTCTTGCAGCCTCACAGGGAGGCATCCATCCCAGTTGGAGCCCATGTTAGCACTCAAATGGGAACCATTAAAATTTTAGCTCCTTCACCAATTTGCGCCAAATTAAAAAAATATATATTTGAATATTTTGTTGTTCCCATATCCTCCAAATTCTTTCATCATTTTTGATGAGCTCTTACTGTCAGTTTTTTTCCAAAAATCACGTGATCTTTGTCCTAGTCTGCATTATAATTGTGAGAGTTCCTATCATAATCTTCCCAAGCAACAAAAATTATTAATACCTTTTATCCTCCTAAGACCTCATTTATTCAAATGGATTTGCATTTATTTTTATTTCCAAAGCCGTATTATAACAATTATTATGTTTTAAAGTCATAATAACTGCCCATTTCCTTTAGAAATCACAGTTCATACTTACAAAAAAGGATTTGAGAAGCATGGGAAGAAATGAAAAGCTCAAGTTCTTTGGTTTCTAGTTGGGATAAATATGTAAATCCTCACTTCCTTTTGAATTCTCCACAAGCAACACAAGCTATAAATTTATAACAAGAGATGTTATTGCCATTGTGTTTATTGTTGGAGCATAACCCTAACTTACATTAGTTTATACCTAGATTAGACTCCTAGATATTGGTTAATACGTTCCATCACACTTTATTTCACCTAATTTGGCCACATAGAGAAGAAGGGTGCCTCATCCCTATATTTTAGGGAAAACTGTTATTTTTAGATCAAGACTCAACTCCTGGTTCTTGATTTTCTTGATCTATTCTTGATTTATTCCAACTCTCCCATGCAAAAACTCATCCATTATTGGGGAATGCGCACCTCCTCTTTGAGTGAGAGATTTATTCCTTAATTAATGATTTTTGCAGTTACTATTATTAGTAACTGCTATTTTGGGTGAGTTAGGTGAGTTGGAACTGCTTCTCTTGTCAGTTAAGTGAGCTTAAGTGAGATAATGCGCATAAATTGACTCTTGTGGGAATTAATGAGTGTGTGACATGTGTATTTAGTGGTCTATGTCGAGCTATGTGGTATCCCTTAGCCTATGACACCTATTTTATCTTTTTTCTAGCTTTTTTTGACTAGAATTTCTATGTTGGAAATTCTATATATTCACCTCCTCTCTTCCTTTTGAGGATGGTTTCTCATGTATATTAATTTTTGATTAATATAATTCTATGATTTATGGAGCAAAAAATTTCTCTCATCTCTTGAATATCAACAAATTGTATGTGTTCAATTTAACTAGAATTCTAGATCTATCGGGGTTTCTGCAGGAATTCTACATGGTATTAGAGCTAGATTGAATCTAGTGGATTGTACACGATTTTATTTGCAGGTATAGATCATCAGGAGGCAAAGAAAGAAGCAATGGATCATCTCTCTCATCCCACAAAACTCATTCTAAATCCTTTCAATTACTTCAAATGGAAGACAAAGATCTCTTTGCTCCTCCGAAGCAAAGGGATTTATAGGGTAACAATGAGAATGAAGAAAGAACTGGCTGCTGCAGTAGAGAAGATCAAGTATTTCAATAAATTAGATGAAGCAATTGGGCCGATATTCCTATCAATTTCAAGAGATATCCTCTTTCATGTCAGTGGAGCCACTACTTCCGATGTGGTCTAGACCACATTGGAAGGACTATTCGACAAGCAGGATGCAATGAGAGTGCATCAACTGGAGAATGAACTCATATCCCTAAGTCCAAGTCATTTTAACAACCTGGAAGAATTATTCACCAAGTTCAAATCCCTCCTCATTGAAATTAATTCATGTGGATTCAATAAAAAGGAAGATCAACTCATCCTTTCAATTCTCTCGAAATTAGGCCTTGAATATTCCGTATTTGTATCATCTTTTCAAGCATCTAAATTGACTCAAGAAACATGGAAAATGCCTCCATTGAATGATTTCATTGCATCATTGACTCAAGAGAAATCTAATTTAGTCCAAATGGGTGCCATCAAGCATTCTAGGAACCAAGCACTTGCGGCTACTGATGCTCCAAAGAGCAGTGGAAAAGACAAGCAAAAAGGAAAGGGTAAATTTCCTGAATCGAAGAAGGAGAGATCCTCACAATCTTCAGAAAACTCTTCTAATCCTAAGGGTAAGAAGAAGAAGGAAATAACACTTTGCAGATAATGTTCCAAAGTTTTTCATCCTGAAGAAAATTTCATGAGGAAGACTATCGATGATATGGCTAGGAAATTATAGCAGCACAATCTCACGGTGCCCGAAAATGCAAAGAAGAAAGATGATAACAGAATGGGAGGGAGAGCACGAGATGGTCATGATTTAATGGATGTAACATCCACTCCATCATATTGTATCCTTGATTTAGGTGCATCGAACCATATGGATGCATCAAAAGATGAATTTTCCTCCATCGAAGAAAGCACCAGATCCCCAATTTACTTGGGAGATGCCACACCCGCAAAGGTGTGCGGAGAAGGAATTGTTGATCTTGAAGGGGGCTTCTTCACAAATGTGATTCATGTTCCCTCACTGTCCGAAAATATTCTCTCGATATATCATATCACTCTTTCCAGCTCTGGAAGGAAGGTGGAGTTCACTTGGGATTCCGCAGTGATTACCGACATTTCCACAGGCTCACAGCTTGCACATGGAATTGCAGATCATGGTTCTCGTTTGTATTTATTCTCCCACTTTGTTCCTAAATATATTAGCACTGTATTTATGTCACAATCTAATAATATTAGTAGGTTATGGCATGGAATATTTGGCCATATAAACTATAAGTACTTGCATCAACTCAACAAGGAAAACATGGTAGAAGGATTGCCAGCTATTAAATTCACAAGCGGTGTATGTCAAGGATGCATTCTTGGCAAGCATCCAAAGAAAAAGTTTGACAAAGGGAAGGAATAGAGAACTTATTCACCTCTTGGGATGATTCACAGTGACAGCACAGGCCCATTCCTACATCCTTCAATTAGTAAGGCTCGATATGTACTCACCTTCATAGATGATTTCTCTCGCTTTACTTGGGTATTGTTTTTGAAAATAAAATCAGGAGTATTTGAATGCCTTATAGAATTTAAAGCACTTGCTGAGAATGAGTCTGGATGTAATATTAAGATACTCCATACTGATAATGGGGGGGATTATGTCAAAAAATATGTGCATGAACTTTGTATTGATGTAGGTATACAACTACAACACACAGTGCCATATACACCACAACATAACGATGTTGCAGAGAGGAAAAGCCGGTCCTTAAAAGAGATGGCCAATTGTATGCTATAGTCGAAATCATTAGCTCCCAAGCTATGGGATGAAGCTATTAATTGTGCAACATACATTCAGAACCAATTTCCTCACAAATCACTCAAAGGAACCACTCGTTTTGAATGTTGGACTGGTAAGAAACCGAAAGTGTCACACTTTTGCATTTTTGGTTCACGAGCATGGGCTCACATTCCGACAGATACGAGGAAGACTTTTGAGCCTCAAAGTGTTGAATGCATATTTATTGGATATCCTGAAGGTGTCAAAGGATATATATTATTGGACTCTCACACTGAAAATTTCATTCTAGCTCGAAGTGTGAAGTTTGAAGAAGAATCACTGTATGATTTTTCATAAGACCCTACCAAGGATTCGCTTGTTGACACTGATGAGGAGGAGTCAGAAAATTCTTCTAGCACTTCAGAGTAGCCATCATAGTAGAATTTTGGGTTTGATACCGAGGATGAGGAGCAAGTCATGGCCGCTCCAACTTAGTTGCCAACTTGGGTAGAGAAAACCTTGCAAGATGCGGGTGAACTAGTCAGTGATCCTGCGGATACAAGAAGGACTAGATCAAATTTTTTTTGGGATCCTCAAGCCCTGGCTGACACAGAACCATTGCTTCCCATAAATTTCTATATGAAAATTGGTTCAGATCCAAAATCACACTCTGAGGCTACTATAAACCCACTTTGGGAGGCTTCCATGGATGAAGAGTACTCTGCTCTTATGTACAACAACACATGGGACTTGGTTTCACTTCCGAAAGGAAGAAATCTTGTTCGATGCCGATGGATATATCGAACAAAGATTGCTGCAGATGGTGAGATCAGAAATTACAAAGCTTGATTTTTTGCAAAAGGATACTCACAGGTACATGGCATAGACTACACATAGACATTTGCACTTGTTGCAAAAATGGACTCCATTCGACTAGTTTTGGCCATTGCCGCTTCTCGCAGATGGGAAGTTCATCACATGGATGTGAAGAGTGCATTTATTCATGGATATATCAAGGAGGATATCTATATGGAGCAACATCAGTGGTCCATCCAGATATCAATTGATCCAGTTCAGAGGTAGAGGACCAAGCACATTGAGATTCACATGCATTACATCCACAAGCTGATCCGTGACAGAGTCATTTCATTGTAGTACTGCCCCACAGAGAAGCAGGTTGTAGACATCTTCACCAAGTCCTTCACTGAAAAGAAATTTTTAGAACTAAGAGCCATGCTTGGAGTGGTGGAGACAATTGAGTAGGTCACTTTTGGCCACTCAACATTTTTTTCCTC
>JZKD02S1933297.1:141083-160280 GCA_000966675.3 Picea glauca
AGTGGAAAGATATGACTCCAGCAGATGCCACTTGGGAACCAACTACCATTCTGCAGCAGTTTCCACATCTCAAGCCTTGAGGACAAGGCTGTTTTTAAGGGGGCGGGCATGTTAATGTCCTAACCCGCACATAGGTAGATCAATGTATTCGGATGTAATAAAGGTCAATATTAATAAGACCTTTCAATAAAATAGAATAAGGCAGATTTTCTTGGGGGGAAGTTCTTACAACTGAAGCACTAACTACATTCGAGATTACCTGAGTGGAAAACAACCATACCGGTAATCCAATTGTGAGACCTGGAAGGCTCAAAGTAGCTATGTGAGGAGGACCAATGTTTCCATAAGAAGGAAAAACAAAAGATTCCCCTAGAGTAGGGGTTCCTTCATTGGTCATTTCGAGAATTGATGCCATTAAAACAAAGATCCAACCTAGAGTCCGCTAGGGAAAACAAACAACACATGCTAAAAATATAGGAAACAAGAAAACAAACAAAACCTTCTCACAATAAGCACACTAGTTGGTAATGAAATCTAACGTCACGGGGACAAATTAAGAAGGGGATGAGATAGAGCGGGTGCAAAAGTTACGTTGATGACCTACTTAATGGATTTATGGTGCAAGCTCCCACACATAAACGTGGGTATGCCCTCCAAGGATCTCGAGTGAGTTTGGCCAACGTCGATTCCAGGTACGGTGAAGACTTTCCCCTCCATAGTCACCTTGTGTAAAGACCCTAAATAGATAGGCCATTAAGGTTATCAGTCACTACAGTGATGGTTGGGGAAATAGTCGATAGTTTGATCCACGTGCAAGGGAAAGGTATCTAGCCGGAAATCAACTTGAAAGGCTTCCACTCATCATTGTGGGTATACCTTGAAGCGACCCCCATAATACACACAATCTCTACACCAAGACCAACAAAGCAGGGTGAGTAGCTTTTCCAGTCTCAATTTGACCTCGTGATTGACCCTTGTGTTAGAAGGGCTTCCCAAGACAAAATGTAATAAGTGGATTTCGCCGCTCCCTAACTCAATATTCTATGTTTGTTTGCATCTTTGGAAAGTTATCTTTCACACCTATTCCAAAGCCCTACGACTAATCTAATGTTGTTTTGCTACCAGAAAATATAAAAATGTCTAATCAATTTTTATAAGAGCTTTATTTTATGGCTGTTGTTACTCAAGAGGAAAATGGTGTGGACAATATGGTGTTTTGACCGACTCGAAAGTTATGCAAAGAGATGAAGATGCAATATTTTCATTTCGATGAAAGCTACATTACGATAAGGATAAAACATTTATCATTCCCATATGCACAATCTCCCAAAATATATTAAACTCATGAATATCAAGATTCTCAAGAAATGCGCAAAATAGACTATACACCAATACATGATTCATGCCCCCCCGCAGCCATGAGGGGGAAATGTTTTAAGAATTTAAGACCAAAAAATGCCAAGAATCATGCAATTTCGCTACTTCAAATGCAAGGAAGCCTCCAATCTAATATAACACAAGAAATTACAATTTTTTGTTTCAAAGAGACACTAAAACAAATAGCAAATCACTTCAAAACAAAAACAACCCAAACAAAGTTTCTCTTTTAACACGATTTATTCATAAAAAGAAGTATTCTTTCACTAAAAAATTCTAAAGAAAAACGATGCTTTGTAACTAAAAGACACTCAAATCAAGAGACCAAATATTTCAAAAGAAAACAAAGCAAATATGGCTAAAATTAGTTTTAAATCTGTCAAGCAGACTGTAAATAGATCATAATCAAAACCAAAAGTTCACCCCAAAACCAAATCCAAGGTCTGGGTAAGGAAAAAACCATCAAAAATCAAAATTTTCACAATTTCCGCAGGCTATAGACTAACACAGTGTGGAAATCACTGATTTCCATAGGCTAGATATGGGTAGGGTGTAGAATTTCCACACTAGTCTAAACGGGTGGGGTGTGGAAATCCTAAGTCGTCGCACCGTCCCTCAAAGAAGTGTGCAAAAATCACTGAAAAATGGAAAAAATAAAAAATTAAGAAGGTTTTCCAGTGGAGTTTAACAATTAGGAAGTCAAGGTGGATCTCCCAGTGACTCATACAATAGAACCCAAGAAATCAAAGCAAGAAAGCAAGGCAAAATAGGAAAATAATCTGTTCCCCAGTACGGTCCCCAGTGGAGTCGCCAATTTTGTTATTAGATAAATCGGTGAATGCAGACATAAACTAATATCCCTAGATCCACCTAGATCTAGAACAAAACATGACAGGACATGACACTTTCTCTAAGTTACAATCATTGAATTTACTACCAAACAAAAGATGAGAGACATACCTTTAAATGCCACTTCCTTATGTCTTTGCTGTTCCTGTTTTGCTCCGGTGCTCTTGTGATATTGATCCTGCAGTGAGACACAAACCAACCAAAGTGAAAGAAGTATAAGTATATTCAATGAAAACTTATGCATATGATTAAGGAATTATTCAATAAAATAAAGATAATTCTATTGGAAATAAGCATGCCACTGTATTATATTAAATAATAGGAAGAGAGATTACAACTGGATGCCTTAATGTCGTAAGGTTCCTTCCAACAATTCCTTTCTTCCCACACACTTCTTGATCCAATGGATTCTAAGACCATGGATGTGATAGCTACTCACAATCTATCTTGACAAAGCAAATCTCAAAGCCAATCTAACCAAGCTAACAATCTCAAGCCAAATTCAACCAACTTTCTCCATGAGAGCTCCTCTCCTTTTATAAGTTGAAGAGGATAAGGTAAGGAGGTTAAGATGATCCCACTAAATCATGAAAGTGAGTAAGAGCCAAACCGTTCAGAGGCCACCTCACGATAGAAGCTTCTCCTTCTATAAGCATCGATAAGATGCTCGTTTTTCCCACGTACAGGAGGCCACCGCACCCTAGCTATAGTGCAACCTGTGAAAACTCCACACCCTAGATATAGAGAAAGGTGCATAAATCAGGCGTTTCCACACCCTGTGTATAGTGAAACCTGCGGAAATGCTCCTTAATAGGGTTTTTACAAAGGAAAATGTAACTTGTTCTCTCAAGGAAAGTTTTTCTCCCTTATTTCTTTAGAAATTCAGGCCACTGACCCCTTTGAAGGCAACATATAGGTTTACATCATTAAAAGTCATAAGGGTGATGAAAATAATTTGTAACACCCACTACTATCCAAACTAGAATTAGAGACAAAATGTTTAAACCTTTAAGGCTACTATCTTATCTTAATCATTTCCCTCTTGACTTCTTCAAGTATCTTCCCCGATTTTCTGGAGAGGATCATATTATTGCTGAGAGGCATTTGGGAGCCTTTGATAACTTTGTTCATCAATTTGAGATAGTACATGAATATGTTACCATGAGGTTTTTCTCCAAATCTTTTTCTAGAGATGTTGATGTGTGGTTTAAGGGTTCTGGAGCCGATTCTATTGGTTCTTGGATCGAGCTGTGCAATGTATTTTTAAAGTATTGGGGTGAGAACAAGTCCCTTGATCAATACTTGGCTGATTTTTATGCTTTGAGGAGAGGGGGGAAAGAAGCTTTGGATATTTTCAACTGGAGCTTTTATAATGTTTATCATATCATGCCATTGGAGATTTGGCCTTCTAAGATTCCTGCCATGGTATATTATATAATATCTCAACATCCAAATCTTATCCTTCTCCAAGGAGAAAGGAAATATTCATCTTTAAGACAGTTGTTCAAAGATGTCGAAGAAGTCGAGGAGACCATATAGGTTTTTAAGAGGATTTGAGATTAGGCATACCTTGAAAATATGCATGGACATGAAAAACAAGAATACTGTGAGTATATATCTGATTTGTATAGAAGGATTCTGTGTGTGAATGGGCACAGACTCATTATGCAATTTGAATTTTTTTTTTTGTTATTTTGTTTGATTTTGTTTGTTTGTTTGTTTGTTTGTTTGTTTTTTTTTTAATGTTTTTAATATAATTAATATATATAAATGATATATTATTTAATATAATATAATAATAATAACAATCTATTATTTTCTAAACAAATAGAAACACTTCAACAAAAAAATCAAGCGATGCAAAACAACATTATGTAATTAGAAAGGAAAAATCAACAAGACAAATTCGACTAAGAGGAAATAATGTTTGGGATAAGTCTAGGAAACCTTAATACAATCAAGAAGTTCCAGCTCCATTAGGTGCTAACAATGTGGTTGACCATGAAATTTTACCATGGTTCAGTCCTCATGTCCTACCACATGATCAAAATACTTGCATTGTATCCAAAGAATTTTTTCAACAAGTCGGTGATATTAACAAGGATGGACCTAGTGACTTAAAAAACTATGTGGGTGACTGGACTGACATGATCAATAATGTTTCCAACTCTCCTAATGAAAAAGAGAAAGGACTGAAGGGAAACTGTCTAGATTTAGCTACCATTGCTAGAGATTTAACACCCAAACCATCCCAAGAAGAGATAAGGAGGATCTGAGAGAAGGTTTGGGTCACATATCAATGAAGGGGTATCATTAATGTACAAATGGGATATGGGATCCATGCCTAGGTTATTTATGAACCAATAATTAGTATTAAGGTCTAACCAATGTAAATGGATAGAAATAATGGCCTTATGTCCTAAATGAAGAGTCGCAAGTCAAGCACAAAAAAGAAAAACCTTGAATATTCTCAAGTTATGTCATTGAAATCATCCTTGAACCATGACACAAGAACTTCATAGGGTATATTTGGAATACTATAGGGATATGAGTGCCATGATTAAACCACAACATTGGCCCTAAAAAATAACATGTCTCAGTTCCACACATGGCATAGTTATTGGTCGATACATCATGGTTAGGTTTTTGTAGCACTTGAGTGGGATATAAGGGCTATAATTTCACTTCTTAGGTTCAATCATCATAAAAAACACCTGAAACCACAACACAATCCGTCTCTAGGGGGCTCTTAACATCAGAGTTGGATAACTAGGAGACCATTAAGAGGTTGTTTGCAGTAAGGATGGGTAGAGAGGCCTTAACCAACACATCACTCTTTTGCAAGGCTTCCTTGAAGTCCTCCAGGTAGGATATAGGTGCATGTTGGTAGCCAATTCACATTTTTCTACTGTCTTATAAGCTGCCTACACCAGTGTTTTGCAAACCTTGATTTTTAATTTTTTGTCGCAATTCTCAAATAAAATGACAGTTTTATTCTTTGCGCTGTTTACACACTTACCTTTATTCTTGTTTTCACGAATGCAAGCGTGAAAACTTGGTTTTCGAAGTCGCATTAAAATCTTCACTGAATTGTCATTATCATTCTTGTCGATATGCCCATTGTGTTTACATTTTACTTATCATTGTGTAGTTGGAAAAACCTTTTGATCTGTACTCATTTGACATTCTTTGATTGATTATGTAATTTCATTTCATGAGTGATTGAGCTTGTGATGCATCGACGATTGGATTTACATGTTATTTGATCAATTCACTTGGCACATTAGCTTCATAAAAGCACATAGGTGTTATGGTTAAACCCTTGATATATATCATTTAATATGACACCTAGTTCGTGTTATCAAAACCTTTGGCATTAACTTGGTATTGGTTTCGATTTGTGTGTTTGGTTTTAAAACTATGGCATAACTTTTGATCACATGAATGTTTAAACAACTTACCATTGATTTCACTGGTTGATTGATTGGCATAATCATTAACCTATACAATAATGGGTTGAACAACTATTTTCACCGGTGGTTGTACTGTAGATATGACTATCGTGCATGTATGAACCAACTTCACCACCTTCGCAAGATATGTCATTAATGTTTACCCCTATCTCTGTTTGACCTCTACTAGCATCAGGTAAACCTTTGAGCGTTATTCCCATAGGTAGGCTGCGTTCGAACCCTGGCTCGTTCACATCACTTACCGTGTGCTCTTCTCCATGGCACCAGTGGTGCGAATTGAGCCGAACAGTAGTCAAGCCCTGTTACTATTCGATAATGCCTGGAAATATTTACAAGATAATGGTTGGCTCACGTTTGTGTAGAGGTTCGAGGGTTTCAATTTGTTTTTTGTGCAACAATTCGCCCTTACCTTTGATGGATGTAGGGCCAAAATATGTGACATTCAGCTTGAAATTAGTGAAGAGTTCATTAGCTCTGCCACAGGATTAGCAGCCACGGGCCAACGATGGTTTAAAAACTCTAAAGTTGATGAGGTGCCATGGCCATTACTGTTCGTCTCATGAAAGGTCACATCCTGTGATAGAGGTATGCCTATTTCCACACTTAAACCTAGTTGGCATGATCTTTTGATAGTGATTAAACAATTTGTGTCCTGTGAGGGTCGGTATGGATTGGTTTTTCTTTATCACCTTCGACTATTAATGAATTTCATGGGTTATCCATTGAACATGCCATTTTATTTCCAACGTAGTCTTTATAAAATGGCTAAGAGGTTTAAACGAGACAAGGCTGATAGTAGCTTGTTTCACCACGGTCTGAACAGACTTATCGTCGTTCATGATTTAAACCTCCACGGTGATAGTTGGAAAGCTTTTCTCTCTCAGAATGGTTTTGTTGATTCAGAGTATGTCCAAATCGATAAGTCTGTGGTCAGTGAGACTAAGCTTGGGCCACCTATGCCCTTTCATTCCCTTCTACCTTCTCCCAAACCCTCGGTCAGCCCTGATATCGACCTACCCGACGTTATAACAGACAAGGTTAAGGCTGTAAAAAGTCCTATGAGAAAGAAGGTAAAGGGTAACCCTACTGTCGACGACAAAGGTAAAAAGAATGCTCAACTTATATCGAGACTTTCCAGAAATAAATCTAAACCTGGTGTTGATAAAAATCCCATAGTCCTCAGTGAAGACTCAGACTCTGATATCGAGCGCTTCCTAGCTAGTGAGTACCCTTATTCCCAAGGTCTGTGCTCTGAGCCACCCTATGATTTTGTTTCTAATTTGCCCCCATGCTTAAAGAACAATCCTAGTTACCTAGGGATCAAGCTACCTAATGAAACCCTCGGTGATTTAACCAAACGCTCACCTACAATTTTGAAGCCCGGGCAGTCGTCGTGCAACCAATGTAATGTATGGTTGGAACGCTACTATAACGATGTTCCCTTATTACAGTCGAAAATCAAATCATTGGAAAACCAAGTTACAATGTTGACAAGTGAAAGGGACAAGATTCAAGTGAATGAAAAGAAGCAGAAAACCACTGGTTCCATCATATTTAGGAATGTCGAATCAGCTATAGCCTTCGTAAATTCCAAACTATCATGACCAAGTTGTCTGCTCATTATCTAGGTATGAATTTCGATATCAATTCCGTTCTATGAATTGCTAGGATTAATATAATGAATTGAGTTTGGTTTTCAAATAGCCCTGTCCATTGTTCGAAATGACTCTGTCATAGCCATATAAAAAAAAGTTATGTTGTAGATACTGTACATTGTTTTCGTTTTTATAAAATTAAATGAAGTTATGATTTGGTTACACGATTTGGTCGTGCCCAATTTAGCAATTGATTGGTTTTCACTGGGTTTGATTCGTTTATTTGCTGGTTTGAGTTAACGAAATCAATGGTTTTTGATTTCGCTTGGATTTTGTTTGTATCTAACCTGAACATAATATTTTTACGCTAAAATTAGAACATGGTTCTGTTTTGATTTAACATGATTTTGCTGTCATTGGATATCAACGACTCTGATTTAGTTCTTGTGATTTGATTGTTGAGATGATTTCATAGGATTGAATTGGCTTGGTAAATATGATGTAGTCTATTAAATTGGAAAAACGACTTTGTTTTGTCAAAATTTTTGTTTGGATTTGGATTATAGCTGACCTGTGTCGAAGATCTATTCGCCGTAATCATGGAACTGTGTTGATTCATAATGACTATGTCAAACACAAACTGTTTCAATTCTTTCGTTTTAATTGGATTGCTGCGTATCTTGAGTTAGCACGATTGTTTTTATGAGTTGGATTTGTATCGAAAATAGACTTGATGCTGCTCTGTTGATTTTAATTTTCAAAATGAGTTTTTTAAACTCAGATCGACATATGTTATTTCTGTTGAATTCGTATGAGAAAATTCGGTTAATAGTTCGTTTTGAAATGAATTTGAGTAATGATTTTGTTGAATGTCAATTGATTTTGTCTGTCCCCAATTGGCAATAACAAACGATTGGACGAGTCCCATAGACCCTGTTATCAACTGATTAATTCCATTATGATTTCGTTTGTGATAATTTACATACCAATTTTGAGTTGATTCGCTAATAACATGGATCATTTGTTATGTTTAATATAGTGCGATTAATTTGAGAAAACGATCCTGTTAATTTGGTTTGGATTTAGAGTGATCTTGTGGATAGCCGAAGAAACCTTTTGTGTTGATTTCAATTGGTCTATGGATCGATTTCATTACTGTCGGTTATCTAATATGATTATGTATACCCAAATTGGTGATAACATATGGAACATAGTACATGCATCTCTGTAGTCATTTGATTGATCTTAGTCTTGTTTGATCTTAAATTAGTATAACAATTTCAATTTGAACGATTCGTTTGTTTTTCAAACAACAATTAGATACTTGTTTAATAGTTTGAATTTAATTCTTTAAAATTCGAATTGATTTTAATACGATTCTGTGTTTGATTTAGACCAGCTACAAAATTGCAAGATTCTGTAGCTAGTCTTTAGAATTAGATTTTTATCATTTTCATTAGCAAAATATCCTCTTAACTTGTCCATTTTTGCCCTCTTTCAGGTACATTCAAATTGCATTGGTCATGATGGACAATCTAGGAGATATTTGTGTGATATACTTTTTATTTTAGGATGTTAGTTTAGTCAAACTTGGGATATCATCCCAGATTTTCTGTAAACAGTTTTGATAACTTCCACAGGGATGTTTTACCCTGTGAAAGGTCTTTAAATACTTATTATTTTTTCTAATAAGGAGCATCCTCACTTGTGGGAGAACCAGGCTATGGATTTATGATACAAACTGAGACGAGAGTTGATGTCTTGTAACAGCTTTCGCTTTCAATATATCAAACTTTTGTTTCAATTTTTATGCATGTCAGTTTGTAGTTGATTACTACTTTAGCTATCATAATCTATTGCAGGATGATATGATTTGATTAATATGCTATCCATATCTGATCTCTTTCATTATTTTTAAAAGTACAACAATTACTTGGTTTCAGTTAATGAATCACATATTTCTCTTGTTCGTTAATTGAATCATTTTGTATAGATCTTTGCATACAGATTTATCTAACTGTGAAGATTTATAAATCATAAGATTGTTGTAATTTTTATGTTTTGTTTGTCCTGTAATTATATTTGAAGAGCACAACTGCTTCTAGTTTACGAGAAGCTCTTGGAGAATCCGGTGCGGGTTTCCTCCCTCCGATCAGCTAAGACAATCATCATACATAGGACAAACCTGGAGCATTTCTTCAGGTTAGTTTGTTATTTATTGGATAATTAATTTGTTAGTATAGTATAAGTAGTTTAGTTAGATATATGTTTAGTTTAGATTTGTAGTTAGAGTTAGTATTTTAGTTGCTTAGTTTAGTTATTTTTTGTTATTTCTTTTTCATAAAATCGTAAAAATAAAAAACAATAGGTCTCGCTGTCTTAGGACAGAATACAAATGAGCTTTTCAGGTTTTCATTCAAATTCGTAAATTGTAAATATTGTAAATTTGTGAATAAGATTTATTTCTGTTAGTAGTTAGATATTTAATTTCTTAGAGTTAGCATAGTATTAGATAGTAGATTGTATATATAATAGTTAGATTTGTTTAGTTTGTTTTAATAGTTATTTGTAGTTAGATTAGTTAATTTAGAGTAGTTTTCTTTTGTTTTCTTAGGACTTAGATCGGCTAATGGAGCCGCTAAACCTGTCAGGGTGGGTTATCCCAAACAGCTTGGGTTATTAGACAACCCTGGACCGGATCCACTCTCCCAGTTGACGGACAGTCAATTTCGCCCGTCAACAAATGGCACTAGAAGGAGGACCTGAAATTAATTAATGGCATGAGGCGGTCGCAAGACTCCTCCACCACCTAATCGCTCACCTATAGTGACTAGAAGCCATTTGAATGATAATATTCCCCCTCAAACAACAACCACTTCAACCGACGATCCACAGATCACAATTGAGCCAGTATACCCTAATCCTATAGGTGGTGATATACAAGAGATTATCTGTCAATCTCTTATAAGAACTCATAGTGCCTTAGCTCGTTTGAGGCAACCAAACCGTCCGTTGGACCAACCTTTGGATTTCTTTGATATCAGAGAACAATTAGGAGGCACTAACCTCACTGTGAATCCTACAGATCCAATCCTAAATCCTGTTGCAGGAGGATCTGGGATACCTCCTTCACCACCCCCATCATCTCCTTCCTCTTCTGGAGGAGATTCCTCATACAAAGGCAATTCTGTGCTCGGCCTTCCACACCCACTACACCAATGGAAAAATAGAAAAACCCTGCTAGACCTTGTCTCGACCAGGATGCAGTAGCTATACCTGGAGCTTAGCATCCTTTACCTAAACATCCAGAGAAATGGCTTCCCAAGTTTGACCCTGGCTCAAAATAGATCGCTGAAGATCACATTAAAAAGTTTATGTTAGCCATAAGACTCCGTAATTTCAAGAATGAAGATGTTGTATATAGGTTCTTCCCCTATACTTTCGACAGCAATGCATCTACATGGTACTTTTCCCAACAACCCCATACCATCGTGTCTTGGGAAAAGTTTGAGTCGTTCTTTTTGGAAAAGTTCGGTGATGGTAAGCCTTCAGAAGTCCTAGTCATGGACCTTTCTAGCTTAAGAATGAACCCAAAATAAAAAGTTAAATACTTTAATCAAAGATTCTTAACACTTAAAAACTGAATCCCTGCTGATTCCATGCCTGCCGAGAATCCTATAATAGCATACTACACTAAAGCTTTGCATCAAAGTATAGCTATTTAGGTTAAACGATCTAAGAAAGCCACGTTGTTAGAAGCCTTCGAGGAGGCCAGCCAGATTGAAAAAGGCATACTTAGTCTTAAAGACTATACTAGCAACAAAACAGAGACTAGTTCTTCTTCCAAAAAGAAGATCGAAATCCTCCCAAGACCTACTCAAAATAAATCACAACCTGAAAGATTTGATTTAGAAAACTTAACTAAAGTTGTTTATAAAATGTCAAATCAAGTTATAGACTTAAAAAGGACGACCAAAGAAGCTTCTTCGAGAAAAGGGCCTTACAAACCCCCGTTCTGAAAGCCTTTTCCCACCAACCGACCTAATCCAACCACCGAAGGCCTTAATCTAGAAAGTCTGCAATGCACCCTTCAAACAATTCTAGAAGCCCAAGATAACTTGATGCCTCCTGAGATTCCTTAGGAGGTAGTTGAACAAGAGACAGTTCAAGAAGAGGAGTCTTCTCCAAACATTTTTGGACACTTCTTTGATAACATCTTTCAAGCTAACTTCGAGACAGTTCATCCTTATAATACTAGGAGTAAGACAACCAACAAACCTTCTGCCGAAAACACTACAACTTCGCCTCCAAAGAAATCTAAACCAGCTGAGACTAAACAGAGTAATGTGAACCCCAACTTAGATTATGATTTAGTTGAAGATCTTAAAAATTTGAGAGCTAACATTTTTGTTTATGAGTTATTGAAATTTCCATTTCTGCTATAAAAAATGTTACAGAATATCTCAGAGAATGGAAAAAATGGTAATTCAAGTGGTAACAAGGTTGTGCAGAACAAAGTTCCTCATAAGACTTCCACTAAAAACCATCCTGATCCTCAAGATAAAGGAAGCCTTCCTTTAAATAATGTAAATAATGTAGATAAAGTAGCTTTAGAAACTGCGAGTAAAAAGCCACAAACTACTACCCTTAGTACTCGCAAAAATGTACCTCCATTTTTGTTAACTTTCAAAATCTTTAATAGAAACGTGCACAATTGTATGGTAGACTCAAGAGCGTCATCCAATCTGATGCCATGGTCTATTTCTTAGAAGATTAACGCTGAAGTTGAACCCTCCACCTTGAAAATCATACAACTTGATCAGACCAATGTTAAAGTTATAGGTGAACTAAAGAATGTGCTTATAAGATTATCGTCTAGCCCCAAGGTTCATCAAGTCATTGATATTATTGTTGTGGATATTCCAGAAGTGTATGGTCTATTTTTAAGCAGGGACTGGTCGGAGCAGCTACATCGTTATTTCGCGACAGATTGGTCTCATCTATGGCTTCCAGAGAACGACAAGCCCAACAAGATCAAGGTAAATTGTGAACGCTACCTTAAGTTCACGGTCACAGATTTGAACGATCCCAACGAACCATTTACACCTTCTGCTGATTCACCCGAAGCACAAGGGGTGGACACCTTTTTCAGCAATTTCATGGCCGAGGCTTCAGCTATCACCAATCCAGAACAACAGTCCGAGATTGTAGCATATGTGCAACCAATAGCTTCTACACAACGGTCTCATGTACCCAATGGAAATCAAAGTTGGTCTCTTTATTTCGACGAGTCAAAGTCCAAAGAAGGAGCTGGTGCAGGCTGCATCATTATCGATCCAGCAGGTAACAAAACATTGATTGCATGTAGGTTGGAATTTGAATGTACTAATAACACTGCAGAATATGAGGCTTTACTGCAAGGTCTCAGAAAAGCTTTAGATATGAACATTCAAAATTTGACCGTCTTTGGCGACTCTGAAATAGTGGTTAGACAGGTAAGAGATTCTATCCATTGTCTGTCTCCGCATCTTAAAAGATACCAATCTGAGGTATGGAATTTAATGAATAAATTTTCTGCTTTCAATATAAATTCTATTCCTAGATTGAATAACTCTGAAGCAGATTTATTAGCTAATGTAGATTCTAAACTCTTTCCTGCAGAAGGCTTGTCCCCAGATGCATTCTCCATCAAACTGTTGTTCCGACCATCAGTGCCCGACAACATCACGAACTTGAGAGTCTTTGGCGATGATCAACATATTATTAATTTTCTGCACATGGAAGAAAATTTTCAAGGCACAGTGATAGACGAACACATGCACAACGACAATTTGCGCGATTTCACGGTAATACCAAAGTCGAGAACTCCTGAATCTTCATCGGACATGGTAAAATTGATCCCTAAATCTGTAGTTAGATTAGAGAAGTTTTACGATTTTCAAGATAAATTCAAAAAATCGGTCAATTGTAAAACCAATAGTTCCTCGTTATCCTATGAAAAAGTAAAGTTAGGAACTAATGAAAATCCACAGTGCATTAATCTAGGGTTGGGGTGTTCTCAACAAGAAAAAACTGCATTTATTAAATTGTTCAAAGAATTTAAATATGTGTTTGCATGGACGTATGATGACCTTAAAAATTTCGACCCTAACATCATACAACATGTCATTCTTATGAAGCCCCAAACCTTACCCATTCAACAAAAATTGAGAAAAATGAACCCTAAGCTCGAACCGACCGTTAAAAAAGAATTGAATAAACTACTAAATGCTAAGATAATTTTTCTTGTTAGGCACACTCAATGGGTTTCTATCCTTGTCCCAGTCCAGAAGAAAAGTGGGGAAATTCAACTCTGCGTCGATTTACGAAACCTTAATAGAGCGTCTCATAAAGACAACTATCCTGTCCCACCCATGGAACAGATCCTTCAACAAGTATTTGGTTCTGAGAGGCTATCCTTACTAGATGGTTTCTCAGGATACAACCAAGTCCTGATGTCTCCTCCAGACCAACTTAAAACTACCTTCCGTACCCCGTGGGACACTTATGTTTATCAAAAAATGCCCTTTGGATTGATTAATGCTGGTGCCACTTTTTAGAGAGAAATGGAAATCGCTCTCTGAGGATTAATTGATCAGTCTGTCGTAGTTTACTTAGATGCTGTTACCGTTTTCTCTAAAAACAAAACTGATCATCTAGCTCACTTACGAGCCGTTCTATAGCGATGTCGTAAATACGACATCTCCTTGAATCCTAAAAAATCCATCTTTGCGGTAGAACAGGGTAAACTCTTGGGATTTATTGTGTCAAGTGAAGGGATGATTATCGACCCCAAAAGGACTCAATTCATCGTGAAACTTCCCCCTCCTACATCCAAAAAATCTATGCAGTCTTTCTTAGGCCAAATTAACTTTGTGAGAAGATTTGTCCCTAGTTTCTCTGAGATGGTCAGACCTTTGCAGAACCTAATTAAGAAAGACACCCAATATCACTGGGGACCCCTAGAAAATCAAGCTTTTAATGCAATAAAGAAGGCCATAATAGACGCTCCGTCTCTCATGAGCCCCGATTTTTCTCAAGACTTTACACTCTACACTTTTGCTTCTGACCGTTCCTATGCCGCCGTCCTAACCCAAAAGAATGTCAAGAACAATGAAGTACCCATTGCCTTTATGAGATCTGCTTTCAAAGGCGTTGAACTTAATTACCCAGCGGTAGATCGACAAGCCTATGCTATTTTCAAAGCAGTCAAGCCCTTCCAGTCCTATCTTTTGAATTCAAGGAGGAAAGTCATTGTCCCCTACCCAGCCGTCAGGAACCTGTTAGTACAAAAGGAACTAGGAGAAAAGAGGGATAAATGGGTCACCTCCTTGTAGGAGTATGACTTAGAAATCACCCCAACTCAGATAGTGAGAGGCCAAGGGTTATGCAAGTTAGTTGTTGATTCAACAGTAGGACAACAAAAAGAAAGCGACCCGTCAAACCTAGGACAACACGATCAAAATCAAATCTGTTGCGCACAAAACTCTGTGAGTCCTTGGTATGACGATATAAGATTATGTCTTGAACATGGGTCAGCCCCCCGTCACCTGGATCCCTCTAAAAGAATATCATTGAGATTAAAGTCTGCCTCCTTTCATCTGGTTAATGGTATCCTGTTTTGTCAAAGTTTTTACGGCGTACTAATGCGCTGTCTTGAAAAAGACGAAGCAGAAAAAGTCTTGCTAGGGTTGCATGCAGGAGAAGCTGGTGTCCATTTTGGTGGTGACACCACTGCAGATAAGGTTTTAAGAGATGGTTATTACTAGGCCACGCTTTTTAAATATGCCCATGCCTTGTGTCGTAAGTGTAGCATTTGTCAAAAAGCATCAGGACGGTTACAAAAACCAGCCTTTCCTTTGCAGCCCATTTCAGTAGACTCTCCTTTTTAGTAGTGGGGCCTTGATATCATAGGTCCAATCAACCCCCCGTCCTCACAACAACACAAGTTTATTGTGACAAGAACAGATTACTTTACCCGATGCTCTGAAGCTGTTGCGTTAAGAACCATCAACACCAGTCAGGTAATTGCCTTTCTAAATTCGAATAGTATCACTCGTTTTGGTATCCCTGATTGTTTAGTATTCAATAAAACTTCTTACTTTTCCTCTGTTGACATGAGCGAGTTCGCTTTGGAAAAAGGAATCAAACTAAAATATTCTGCTAGCTATTACCCTCAGGGCAATGGATTGGCAGAATCAACAAATAAGAACTTGATTAAAATCATTGAGAGAACGGTGGTTGAAAATCACAAAAATTGGCACAATGCACTTTTGAATGCACTGTGGGATGATAGGGTAACACCAAAAGTTGTTGTAGGTAACTCCCCCTTTTTTCTCATTTATGGAAGAGAAGCAATTCTGCCACCTCACATTCTTCTTCCTTCACTACAGTTATCGCAAAAAATCCAAGAAGAAGATTGTCCCCCTTTGGAAAACTGAATTAATGCTTAGATGAAGCTATAAGAGGAAAGAGACAAAGCTAAATGTAAGTTAGATCAACACCAACTATTGGTTAAAAGCTGGTTCGATTCTAACTCTGCTTTTGATAGGAATTTTGAAGTAGGTGACCTCGTCCTGAAATGGGACAAACCACATGAGGGAAAGGGAGAGCACACAGAATTTCAAAACTTGTGGCTTGGGCCATTTTTAATTGCTGAAAAGTTAAGTCCCAGTTCTTTTCGATTGCAAAATCTAGAAGGGTAGCCTGACACCTATCCGGTGAATGGCCAAGCCCTAAAAAGATACTTTGCTTGACAACAACCCTTGTATATTATGTACATTTTTTTCCTTTTGGTTTGTTTTTCTTTTGCTTTTTATTTCTCCTTTGAGTTTATCAGTTTGTGTGTTTGGAAATACACATACCTGTATATTGAGTTATTCAGATAAAGAAAACAGAAAATTCCTTCCCTGAAATAACTGCTAAGAAAATTGTATAAACATCAATTGTATATTTTTGAAATTTATATCTGTGTTGGCAAAAAGTCTGTTGTTTGAAAGAAGTTGACTGATTTCGATCTCTGAGTAAAGCATGTCATGATCATCTATTATCTTTTTACACTGTCCCTTTTCCTTAAGGGAATGACTTAGAAGATGTCTCCCTGCCTTAGGAAGTTGTTTTTGTAAATGAACCATCTCTAGATCTTAATAAAGGACAGTTCCAAAACATTCTGATGAGGTCTGAAAAAAATATGTTAAAATATCACGATTTTCAGCGTCACCCCGCTCAACTATATGTCTTTGAAAAAGAAAAAACAAAATAAATTATTAATAGAGCTGTGGGAAGTGCTTGTAAACCTGCCAGGATGCTGAATAGGTCTGCTGGCAGCGGGTAAATGCATGCATGATGCCAAGACAACTTCGTCGGGGTACTGAACAGGCCCACTGGAAGTGAAGCAATGTCGGGTATATGAAAATTTGCAAATAAGAAACCTCTTAATGTCATTCATTCTGATCTAGAACTTCTTGGCAGGATACAGATGTCAGAGTGGGTTAAATGGAAACCCTGTCGAGGCTATGGATGCCTGCTAGCAGTAGTGGCTCTGTCAACAGTATCATAGATTTTATCTTTAATATCGTGACTCGCTGGTCTTAAGACTGTTATCAATTTTCATCTTTTAAAACACTGCTGGAATAGTTGGTTAATGATGATGTTTATACGATTTTCTGGTTGTTATTTTTGAGTTGGAATTATCTTCGCTATCCTAATCTGAATTTGTTCTTTTGGCAGAGATAACTGCTTCTACCAGTGTGTCGCCATTGTTGGCAACCGATTCACATTTTTCTACTGTCTTATAAGCTGCCTACACCAGTGTTTTGCAAACCTTGTTTTTTAATTTTTCGTCGCAATTCTCAAATAAAATGACACTTTTATTCTTTGCGGTGTTTACACACTTACCTTTATTCTTGTTTTCACGACTGCAAGCATGAAAACTTGGTTTTTGAAGTCGCATTAAAATCTTCACTGAATTGTTGTTATCATTCTTGTCGATATGCCCATTGCGTTTACGTTTTACTTATCATTATGCAGTTGGAAAAACCCTTTTATCTGTATTCATTTGACATTCTTTGATTGCTTATGTAATTTCATTTCATGAGTGATTGAGGTTGTGATGCATCGACGATTGGATTTACATGTTATTTGATCAATTCACTTGGCACATTAGCTTCATAAAAGAACATAAGTGTTATGGTTAAACCCTTAATATATATCATTTAATATGACACCTAGTTCATGTTATCAAAACCTTTGGCATTAACCATGTATTGGTTTCGATTTGTGTGTTTGGTTTTAAAACTATGGCATAACTTTTCATCGCGCGAATGTTTAAACCACTTACCATTGATTTCATTGGTTGATTGATTGGCATAATCGTTAACCTATACAATAATGGGTTGAACAACTATTTTCACTGGCGGTTGTACTGTAGATATGACTCTCGTGCATGTATGAACCAACTTCACCACCTTCGCACGATATGTCATTAATGTTTACCCCTATCCCTGTTTCACCTCTGCTAGCATCGGGTAAACCTTTGAGAGTTCTTCCCCTGTGTAGGCTGCATTCAAACCCTGGCTCATTCACATCACTTAACGTGTGTTCTTATCCATGGCATCGATGGTGCTAATTGAGCCGAATGGTAGTCAAGCCCTGCTACTGTTCGATAATGCCCGGAAATATTTACAAGATAATGGTTGGCTCACATTTGTGTAGAGGTTCAAGGGTTTCAATTTGTTTGTTGCACAACAATTCTCCCTTACCTTTGATGGATGTAGGGCCAAAATAGATGACATTCATCTTGAAATCAGTGAAGAGTTCATTAGCTCTGCCACAGGATTAGCAGCCACGGGCCAACGATGGTTTACAAACTCTAAAGTTGATGAGGTGCCATGGCCATTACTATTTGTCTCACGAAAGGTCATATCCTGTGACAGAGGTATGCCTATTTCCATGCTTAAACCTAGGTGGCACGATCTTTTGATAATGGTTAAACAATTTGTGACCTGTGAGGGTCGGTATGGATTGGTTTTTCTTTATCACCTTCGACTGTTACTTAATTTCATGGGTTATCCATTGAACATGCCATTTTATTTCCAACGTAGTCTTTATAAAATGGCTAAGAGGTTTAAACGAGACAAGGCTGATAGTAGCTTGTTTCACCATGGTCTGATCAGACTCATCGTCGTTCATCATTTAAACCTCAACGACGATAGTTGGCAAGCTTTTCTCTCTCGAAATGTTTTTGTTGATTCAGAGTCTATCCGAATCGATAAGTCTGTGGTCAGTGAGACTAAGGTCAGGCCACCTGTGCCCTTTCATGCCCTTCTACCTTCTCCCAAACCCTCAGTCAGCCCTGATATCAACCTACCTGATGTTATAATAGACAAGGTTGAGGCTGTAAAAAATCCTGTGAGCAAGAAGGTCAAGGGTAACCCTACTGTCCACGAAAAAAGTAAAAATAATGCTTGACTTATATCGAGACTTGCCTGGAATAAATCTAAACCTAGTGTTGATCAAAATCCCATAGTCCTCAGTGAAGACTTAGACTCTGATATTGAGTACTTCTTGGCTAGTGAGTACCCTTACTCCCAAGGTTTGTGCTCCGATCCACCCTATGATTTCGTTTCTAACTTTCCCCCGTGCTTAAAGAACAATCCTAGTTCGTTTTGAAATGAATTCGAGTAATGATTTCGTTGAATGTCAATCGATTTTGTCTATCCCCAATTGGCAATAACAAATGATTGTACGAGTCCCACAGACCCTATTATCAACCGATTAATTCCATTATGATTTCGTTTGTGATAATTTACATACCAGTTTTGATTTGATTCGCTAATAGCATGGATTGTTTGTTATGTTTAATA
>JZKD02S1933297.1:167832-202267 GCA_000966675.3 Picea glauca
ATTTCATTGGTTGATTGAATGGCATAATTTTTAACCTATACAATAGTGGGTTGAATAGTTATAAGCGTCAGCGGTTGTACCATGGTAATGACTATTCTGCATGGGCAGAAATAGCTCCACCACCTTTGCACGATATGTCATTAATGTCTTCCCTTATCCCTATTTAACCTTGGCTAGTTTCGCGTAAGCCTGTGAGATTTCTGCCCCTGCATAGGCTGTGTCCAAACCCTGCCCCATTCACATCGCTCACCGTGTGCTCCTGTCTATGGCACCGGTGGTGCGAATTGAGCCAAATGGTAGTCAAGCTCTGTTACTCTTTGACGACGCCCGTAAAGATTTAGAGGATAGTGGTTGGATCACGTTTGAACAGAGGTTTGAGGGTTTCAATCTGTTTGTTTCACAACAATTCTCCCTTACCTTTGATGGGTGTAGGGATAAAGTAGGTGACATTCAGCTTGAACTAAATGAAGAATTCATAAGCTCTGCCATGGGACTAGCAGCCACAGGCCAACGATGGTTTAAAAAATGTAAAGTTGATGGGGTGCCATGGCCTTTTCTATTCGTATCACGAAAGGTCACATCCTGTGACAAAGGTATGCCTATTTCCACCCTTAAACCCAGGTGGCACGATCTTTTAGTGATCGTGAAACAATTTGTGACCTGTGAAGGTCGGTATGGATTGGTTTTTCTTTATCACCTTCGACTGTTGATGAATTTCATGGGTTATCCATTGAACATGCCATTTTACTTCCTGCGTAGTCTTTACAAAATGGATAAGAGGTTTAAATGAGAGAAGGCCGATAATATCTTGTTCCATCACGACCTGATCAGACTCATCGTTGTTCACCATTTAAACCTTCACGACGACAATTGGCAAGATTTTCTATCCCGAAATGGATTTGTTGACTCAGAGTCTGTCCAAATCGATAAGCCTGTGGTTAGTGAAACTATGGTCGGGCCACCCGTGCCATTCCATGTCCTTCTCCCTCCTCCCAAACCCTCGGTTGGCCCTAACATCGACCTACTGAACATCATAACAGATAAGGTGGAGGCAGTAAAGAAGCCTGTGAGTAAGAAGGTCAAGGGTAACCCTACTGTCGATAGAAAAGGTAAAAATAATTCTCGGTTAATATCAAGACTTGCCCGGAATAAGCCTAAGCCTAAGGTTGATCAAAACCCCACAATGCTAAGCGAGGACTCAGACTCAGACATCGAGTGTTTTCTAGATGAAGAGTATCCCTACTCCCATGGATTATGCTCCGAGCCACCCTATGACTATGTATCTAATTTTCCCCCATGCCTAAAGAACAATCCTAATTACCCAAGAATCAAGCTTCATAATGAAACCCTTGGTGGACTGAAAAAACCCTCGACTACTATTTCGAAGCCCGAACAGACATCATGCAACCAATGTGATGTGTTGCTGGAGCGCTACTACACTGACGTTCCAGTATTACAATTGAAGATCAAATCTTTAGAGAACCAAGTTGCAGTACTGTCGAGAGAAAGGGACAGACTTCAAGTTAATGACAAGAAGCAGAAAACCACTGGTTCTATCATTTTTAGGAATGTTGAAATGGCTACAGCCTTCGTCAATTCCAAACTATAATAATTGAAGCCATTTCTGATTACACAGGTATGAATTTCAATATCAATTTCGTTCTATGAATTGCTTGGATTAATATAATGAATTGGTTTTGGGTTTCGATTAGTTCTGTTCATTATTCGAAATGATTCTTTCATAGTTTGATTGTAAAAAATGGTTATGTTGTGGATCCCGTACATTGTTTTTGTTTTGCTAAAATTAAATGAAGTCATGATTTGGTTATGCAATTTGGTCGTGCCCAGTTTAGTATAGGAAATTCATTGGTTTTGGTTCGGTTTGGTTTGTTTGTGAATCAATTCTGTTTGATAGTCGATTTGCTTTGATTTTAATTAGATTCGTTTGCTCCTAATAAACTCAAAATGACTATGTTGATTGCGATTTATCAAAACGAATCTGTTCTGCATTGAATCATTATTCTCGTTTGGATTTTGATTATTTTTGACCTATGCAAAAGATCTACTTGCTATAATCGTAGATTTGTGTTGATTCATAACGATTGTGTCAACCCCAAACTATTTCGATTCGTTTTGATTTGATTGATGCGTGTCTTGAGTTAACACGATTGTTTGTATGAGTTGGATTGATACTAAAAATTGATTTGATGCTGCTCTGTTGGTTTTGATTTTCAAAAACAATTTTGTTAAGCTCAGATCGACATATTTTATCTCTGTTGAATTCATATAAAAAAAAACTCGGCTAATAGTTCGCTTTGAAATTGATTCAAGTAATTATTTCGTTGACTGTTAATCCATTCTGTGCACTCCTAATTGGCTATGAAAAATGTTTGACAAATCCCATATGTCATGTTATCAACTGATTAATTCGTTTACGATTTAATTTGTTTCAATTTACATACAATTTTTCATTTGGTTTGCAAATAGCATGGTCATTTGTATATGTTAATACAATTATATCAATTTAAAAAACGATCCTGTTGATTTCGTTTGGATTCAACAATAATTTTGTTAATGGCTGAAGCAACTATTTGTGTCGATTTCAATTAGTTTATGAAAACGATTTCATTGCTGTCAAGTATCTAATGCGATTTTGTTTACCTGAAACTATGATAACAAATGGAACAGAGTACGTGCATCTCTGTAATGATTCGATTGATCATGATCTTGTTTGCTCTCAAATTAGCATAACGGCTTTTTATTTGAATGATTCGTTGGTTTTCAAATATCAATTAGATACTTGTTTAATAGTTTGAATTTAATTCTTTGAGTTTTGTATTGATTTTAATACGATTCCGTGTTCAATTTAGACCAGCTACATAATCGAAAGATTCTGTAGCTAGTCTTAGAAATTAGATTTTTATCAATTTTATCAATAAAATATCCTCTAATATTGTCTATTCTTGTCCTTGCTCAGGTACATACGAATTGCAATGATCAATTTGGGCATGCTATGACAATATAGGAGATATTTGTGTGATATAGTTTTTATTTTTAAGTTGTTAGTTTGAGTTAGAAATAGAGACTTGGGATATTTTCCCAGATTTGTGTAAACTGTTTTATAACTCCCACAAGGATGTTTTACCCTGTGGGAGGTCTTTAAATACTTGTCATTTTTTGTAATAAACTCATCATTCCCACTATGGAGAGGACCAGACTATGCATTTATAATACAAACTGTGATGAAAGTTGATGTCTTGTAACAACTTTCGCTTTCAATATATCAAACTTTTGTTTCAAGTTTTATTCATATCATTTTGCAGTCGGTTATAGACTACTTTAGCTATCGTAATCTATTGCAGATTGATGTGATTTGATTAATGTGCAATCTATATCTGATCTCTCTTATTTAAAAACACAACAATTACTTTGTTTCAATTAATGAATCACATATTTCTCTTCTTCGTTAATTGAATCATTTCGTATAGATCTTTGCATGCATATTTATCTAACTGTGAAGATTTATAAATTATAAGATTGCTGTAATTTTTATGTCTTGTTTGTCCTGTAATTATATCTGAAGAGCACAACAACTTCCCGTTTACGAGAATATCGTGGAGACTCTGGTGTGGGTTTCCTCCCACCAAACAGATGAATTGACCATTATACAGGACAAACCTGAAGCGTTCCTTTAGGTTAGCTTGCTGTTTATCATTCAATAGTTAGTTTATTAGTGTTATTTAAGTAGTTTTAGAGAAATATATTAGTTTAGATTCATAGTTAGAGTTATTATTTTAGTTGCTTAGATTAGATTAGTTTTTATTTTATTTCTTTTTCATAAAATTATAAAATCAAAAAATAATAGTTTCGCTGTCTTAGGAGAGATTACAAATGAGTTTTGCAGGTTTTCATCCAAATCTGTAATTTGTAAATATTGTACATTTGTAATTAAATTGGACTCTGTTAGTAATTGAACATTTAATTTTATGGAATTATACTTGTGTAGTATTAGATAGTTAATTATATATGTAAATAGTTTAGATTTGTTTATTAGTTTGTTTTAATAGTTATTTTTAGTTAGATTAGTTAATTTAGAGTAGTTTTTCTTTTGTTTTCCTAGGACTTAGATCGGCTAACGAAGCTGTTAAACCCGTCAGGCTGGGTTATCCCAAATAGCTTGGGTTATTTAGACAACCCCGGACGGGATCCACTCTTCCAGTTGATGGATGATCAATTTTGCCCGTCAACAAATGGTGGTAGAAGGAGGGCCTGTAATTAATTAATGGCACGAGGCAGTCGTAAGACTCCTCCACCACCTAATCACTCACCTATAGTGACAAGAATTCATTCGAAAGATAACATTCCCCTTCAAACATCAACCACATCAAACGATGATCCGCGGATCACAGTTGAGCCAGTAACCCCAAATCCTACAGGTGGTGACATACAAGAGATTGTCCGCCAATATCTCATAAGAACACATAGTGCCCTAGCCTGTTTGAGGCAACCAAACCATCTGTTGAACCAACCTTTAGATTTCTCTGATATCAGAGAACAACTTGGAGTCACTAACCTCACTGTGAACCCTACAGATCCAATCCTCACTCCTACTGCGGGAGGATCTGGAATACCTCCCTCACCACCTCCCTCATATCCTTCCTCCTCTGGAGGAGATTCTTCTGACGAAGGCAATTCCCCTTCTCAGCCTTCCACACCCACTACACCAATGGCAAACCAGAATAATCCTACTAGACCTTGTCTTACCCAGGATGTCGTAGCTATACCTGGAGCTCAACATCCCTTGCCTAAACACCCGGAGAAGTGGCTTCCCAAGTTTGACCCTGACTCAAAACAGATCGCTGAAGACCACATTAAAATTTTTATGTTAGACATAAGACTCCGTAATGTCGAACATGAAGACATCGTCTGTAGGTTGTTCCCTTATACATTCGAGGGCAATGCATCTACATGGTACTTTTCCCAGCAACCCCATACTATCGTGTTTTGGGAAAAATTTGAGTCATGCTTTTTGGAGAAGTTCGGAGACGGTAAGCCTTCGGAAGTCCTAGTCATGGATCTTTCTAAATTAAGAATGAAACCAAAAGAAAAAGTCAAATACTTTAATCAAAGATTCTTAACACTTAAAAACCGAATACCTACGGATTCCATGCCTACCGAGAATCTTATAATAGCATACTATACTAAAGCCTTGCATCAAAGTATAACTATTTGGGTTAAATGATCTAAGAAAGCCACGTTGTTAGAAGCCTTCGAGGAGGCCAACCATATTGAAAAAGACATACTTAGTCTTAAAGACTCTACTAGCAATGAAACAGAGACTAGCTCTTCTTCCAAAAAGAAGATTGAAATCCTCCCTAGACCTACTCAAAGTAAAACACAACCTGAAGCCTCTGATTTGAAAAACTTAACTAAGTCGTTCAAAAACTGTCGAATCAAGTTATAGATTTAAAAAAGATGATGGAAGAAGCTTCCTCGAGCAAAGGGCCTTACAAGCCCTCGTTCAGGAAACCTTTTCCCACCAAATGACCTAATCCAACTACTGAAGGCCTTAATCTAGAAAGTTTGCAATATGCCCTTCAAACAATTCTAGAAGCCCAGCATAACTTGATGCCTCCTGAGATTCCTGAGGAGGTAGTTGAACAAGAAATAGTTTTAAGAAGAAGAGTCTTCTCCAAACATTTTTGGACACTTCTCGAATAGCATATTTTAGGCTAACTTCAAGACAGTCCATCCCTATAATACTAGGAGTAAGATGGAAAAAAAACCTTCTGCTGAAAACACTACGACTTCCCCTCCAAAGCAATCTAAACCAGCTGATACTAAAAAAAGTCATGTGAACCCCAAATTAGATTATGATTTAGTTGAAGATATTAAAAAGTTGAGAGCTAACATTTTTGTTTATGAGTTATTGAAATTTCCATTTCTGCTACAAAAAATGTTACAGAATATCTCAGAGAATGGAAAAAATGGTAATTCAAGCAATAGCAAGGTTTTGCAAAACAAAGTTCCTCAAAAGACTTCCACTAAAAACAATCCTAATCCTCAAGATAAAGGAAGTCTTCCTGTTAATAATGTAAATAATGTAAATAATGTAGACAAAGTAGCTTTAGAAACTGTGAGTAAAAAGCCACAAGATATCACCCTTAGTACCCGCAAGAATGTACCTCCGTTTTTATTAACCTTCGAAATATTTAATAGAAACGTACAAAATTGTATGATAGACTCAGGAGCGTCATCCAACGTGATTCCATGGTCTATATGCCAAAAGATTAATGCCGAAGTTGAACCATCCACCTTAAAAATCATACAACTTAATCGAACCAATGTAAAAGTTATAGGCGAACTAAAGAATGTGCTTATAAGATTATCGTCTAACCCCAAGGTTCATCAAGTTATTGATATTATTGTTGTGGATATTCCAGAAGTGTATGGTATGTTTTTAAGCAGGGACTGGTGGGAGCAGCTACACGGCTATTTCGCAACAGACTGGTCTCACCTATGGCTTCCAGAGAATGGCAAGCCCAACAAGATCAAGGTAAATCGTGAACACTACCTTAAGTTCACGGTCACAGATTTGAAAGATCCCAACAAACCATCTACACCTTCTGCTGATTCACCCAAAATACAAGGGATGGATACCTTTTTCGGCAATTTAATGGCCAAGGCTTCAACTATCACCAACCCAGAACAACAGTCCGACATTGTCGCATATGTAGAACCAATAGCTTCTACGCAACAGTCTCATGTACCCGATGGAAATCAAATTTGGTCTCTTTATTTTGACGGGTAAAAGTCCAAAGAAGGAGTTGGTGCAGGATGCGTCATTATCAATCCGACAGGTAACAAAACATTGATCGCATGTAGGTTATAAATTTAATGTACTAATAATACTGCAGAATATGAGGCTTTACTGCAAGGTCTCAGAAAAGCTTTAGATATGAACATTCAAAATTTGATGGTCTTTGGAGACTCCGAAATCATGGTTATACAGTCAAGATATTCTATCCACTATCTTTCTCCGCATCTCAAAAGATACCAATCCGAGGTATGGAATTTAATGAATTAGTTTTCTTCTTTCAATATAAATTCTATTCCTAGATTGAATAAATCTAAAGTAGATCTATTAGCTAACTTAGCTTCTAAACTGTTTCCTGCAGAAGGCTTATCCCTGGATGCATTCTCAGTTGAACTATTGTTCAGATCATCATTGCTCGACAACATCACGAATTGGAGAGTCTTCGATGACGATCAATAGATTATTAGCTTCCTGCATATGGAATAAACTTTTCAATGCACAGTGATAGACGAATGCACTCACAACGACAATTTGCGCGATTTCACGGTAATACCAGATCCAAGAACTCCTGAATGTTCATCGGACTTGGTAAACTCGATCCCCAAATTTGTAGTTAGATTAGAGAAGTTTTATGATCTTCAAGATAAATTTAAAAAATTGGTCAAATGTAAAACCAATAGTTCCTCATTATCATACGAAAAAGTGAACTTAGGGACTAAGGACAATCCACAGTGCATTTATTAAATTGTTCAAAGAATTTAAAGATGTCTTTGCATGGACATATGATGACCTTAAAACTTTTGACCACAACATCATACAACATGTCATTCCTATGAAACCCCAAACCTCACCCTTTTAACAAAAATTAAGCAAAATGCACCCTAAGCTTCAACCGACCGTTAAAAAAGAATTGAATAAGTTCCTAAATGCTAAGATAATTTTTCCTGTTAGGCACACTCAATGGGTTTCTAACCTTGTCGCTGTCCGGAAGAAAAGTGGGGAAATCTGACTATGCGTCGATCTCTGAAACCTTAATAGAGTGTCTGATAAAGACAACTATCCTGTCCCACCCATGGAACAGATCCTTCAACATGTATCTAGTTCTGAGAGGCTATCCTTGTTGGATGGTTTCTCAAGGTACAACCAGGTCCTGATGTCTCCTCCAGACCAACTTAAAACTACCTTCCGCACCCCGTGGGGCACCTACGCTTATTGAAAAATGCCCTTTGGATTGATTAATGCCGGTGCCACTTTCCAGAGAGCAATGGACATTTCTTTCTGAGGCCTAATCAATCAGTCCGTCGTAGTTTACTTCGATGATGTTATCGTATTCTCTAAGAACAAAACCGATCATTTAGCTCACTTACGAGCCGTTCTACAACAATGTCATAAATATGACATTTCCTTGAATCCTAAAAAATCCATCTTTTCAATAGAACGGGGTAAACTCCTGGGATTTAATTTGTCAAGAGAAGGGATGATTATCGACCCCGAAAGGACTCAAGTCATTGCGAAACTTCGCCCTCCTACATCCAAACAGTCTATGCAGTTTTTCTTAGGCCAGATTAACTTCATGAGGAGATTTGTCCCCAGCTTCTCTGAAATGGCCAGACCTTTGTAGAACTTAATTAAGAAAGACACTCAATATTACTGGGGACCCCTAGAAAATCAAGATTTTAATGCAATAAAGAAGGCCATAATAGACGCTCTGTCTCTCATGAGCCCCAAATTTTCTCAAGACTTCACACTCTACACTTTTTCTTCTGACCGTTCCCATGCCGCAATCCTAACTCAAAAGAACGTCGAGAACAATGAAGTACCCATTGCCTTTATGAGCTCTTCTTTCAAAGGCATTGAAATTAATTACCCAGCGGTAGATCAACAAGCCTATGTTGTTTTCAAGGTAGTCAAGCATTTCCAGTCTTATCTTTTGAAATAAAGAACGAAAGTTATTGTCCCTTACCCAACCATCAGTAACTTGTTAGTGCAGAAATAACTAGGAGAAAAGAGGGCTTACTGGGTCACCTCCTTGTAGGAGTACGACATATAAATTACCCCAGCTTAAATAGTGAGAGGCCAAGGTTTATGCAAGTTAGTTGCTGATTCAGCAACATGATAGCAAGAAAAAAGCGATATGTCTAACCTAGGACAACACGATCAAAATGCAAACTGTTGCGGACAAAACTCTGTCAGTCCTTGGTATGACGATATAAGATTTTGTCTTGAACAAGGGTCAGCCCCCCGTCACTTGGATTCCACTAAAATAAGAGTGTTGAGATTAAATTCCGCCTCCTGTCATTTGGTTAATGGTATCCTGTTTTGTCAAAATTTTGATGGTGTACTGATGCGTTGTCTTGAGAAAGACGAAGCAGAAAAAATCTTACAAGAGTTACACGCAGGAGAAGATGGTGGTCGTTTTGGTGGTAACACCACTGCCCATAAGGTTTTAAGAGCCGGTTATTACTGGCCCAGGCTTTTTAGATACACCCATGCTTTGTGTCGTAAGTGTACCATTTGTCAAAAAACATCAGGGCGGTTACAGAAACCAGCCTTTCCTCTACAACCTGTTTCAGCAGAATATCCTTTTCAGCAGTGGGGCCTTGATATCATAGGTCCGATCAACCCCCCATCCTCACAACAACATAACTTTATCATAAAAACAACGGATTACTTTACGCAATGGTCTGAAGCCGCCACGTTAAGAACTGTGAACACCAGTCAGGTAATTGCCTTTCTCAATTCGAATATTATCACTCGTTTTGGTATACCTGATTGTTTAGTATTTGATAACGCTTCTTATTTCTTGTCTCTTGAGATGAGTGAGTTCACTTTGGAAAAAGGAATCAAACTGAAGTATTCTGCTAGGTATTACCCCCAAGGCAATGGATTGGCAGAATCAACAAATAAGAACTTGCTTAAAATCATCAAGAGAACGGTGGATGAAAATAAAAAAAATTGGCACAATGCAGTGTTAAACACACTATGGGTTGATAGGGTAACACCAAATTAATGCTTTGATGAAGCTACAAGAGGTAAGAGCCCAAGCTAAATGTAAGTTAGATCAACATCAACTATTGGTTAAAAGCTGGTTCGATTCTAACTCTACTTCTGATAGGAATTTTGAAGTAGGTGATCTCATCTTGATGTGGGATAAACCGCATGAGGGAAAGGGAGAGCACACAAAATTTCAAAACTTATGGCTTGGACCGGTTTTAATTGCTGAGAAGTTGGGTAGAATTTAGAATTTAGAATTTAGTTCTTTCTGATTGTAGAATTTAGAGGGGCATCCTGACACCTATCCAGTGAATGGCCAAGCTCTGAAAAAATACTTTGCTTGATGGTAACCCTTGTACATCATGTACATATTTTTCTTTTTGTTTTCTTTTTCTTTTGCCTTTTTGTTTTTGATTTCTCCTTTGAGTTTATCAGTTTATGTTTTTGGAAATACACATACCTGTATACTGAGATATTCGGACAAAGAAAACAAAAAATTCCTTCACTAAAACGACTGCTAAAAAATTGTATAAGAATCAATTATATACTTCTGAAATTTATATCTGTGTTGGCAAAAGTCTGTTGTTTCAAAGAAGTTCACTGATTTCGATCTCCGAGTAAATCCTATCATGATCATCTATTATATTTTTACGCTGTCCCTTTTCCTTAAGGGAATGGCTCAGAAGATGTCTCCCTGCCTTAGAAAGTTTCTTCTGCAAATGAAACATCTCTGGATTTTAATAAAGGACATTTCTAAAAAATTCTGATGAGGTCTGTACAAAAAAAAATATGTTAAAAATCATAATTTTTAGCGTCACCCCGCTTGATTATATATCTTTAAAAAATAAAATAAATCAATAAAAGAGTTGTGGGAAGTGCTTGTAAACCCGCCGGGATGTTGAACAGGTCTGCTGGAAGTGGGTAAATACATGCATGACGCCAAGACAACTTTGCCGGGGTACTGAACAGGCCTGCTGGCAGCGAAGCAATGTCAGGTATATGAAAATTTGCAAATATGAAACCTCTTAACCTCAAAATGTCCTTTATTCTGATCTGGAACTTCTTGGTAGGATACGGATATCAGAGTGGGTTAAATGGAAACCCTCGAGGCTATGGACGCTTGCTGGCAGTAGTGGCTCTATCAACAGTATTGGATATTTTATCTTTAATATCGTGACTCGCTTGTCTTAAGACTGTTATCAGTTTTCATCATTTAAAACACTGCTAGAATAGTTGGTTAATGGTGATGTTTATACAATTTTCTGGCTATTATTTTTGAGTTGGAATTATCCTTGCTGTCCTAATCTGAATTTGTTCTTTCGGCATAGATAACTGCTTCTACCAGTGTGTCACCATTGTTGGCAACCAATTCACATTTTTCTACTATCTTATAAGCTACCTACACCAGTGTTTTGCAAACCTTAATTTTTGTCGCAATCCTTGAATAAAACGACACTATTATTTTCTTTCTCAAACCTTGGTTCTCGTTTTCACAACTGTAAGCATGAAAATGTTGGTTTCTGAAGTCACATTAAAATCATCACTGAATTGACATTATCATTCTTGTCGATATGCCCATTGCGTGTATAATTTACTTATCGTTATGCAGTTGACAAAACCTCTTGATCTGTACTCATTTAATATTCTTTGATTGATTATGTAATTTCGTTTCATGAGTGATTGAGTTTGTGATGCATTGGTTATTGGATTTACATGTTCTTTCATCGATTCACATGGCACATTGGTTACATAAAAATGCATTGGTGTTATGGTTAAAATCTTGGTATAAATCGTTCTATACAACACATGTCACGTAATCAAACGCTTGGTGCGATTTTGATTTATTGCTTTGGTTTTGAAACTATAATTATTGTGCGCGCGAATTTTTAATCCACTTACCATTGATTTCATTGGTTGATTGAATGGCATAATTTTTAACCTATACAATAGTGGGTTGAATAGTTATAAGCGTCAGCGGTTGTACCATGGTAATGACTATTCTGCATGGGCAGAAATAGCTCCACCACCTTTGCACGATATGTCATTAATGTCTTCCCTTATCCCTATTTAACCTTGGCTAGTTTCGCGTAAGCCTGTGAGATTTCTGCCCCTGCATAGGCTGTGTCCAAACCCTGCCCCATTCACATCGCTCACCGTGTGCTCCTGTCTATGGCACCGGTGGTGCGAATTGAGCCAAATGGTAGTCAAGCTCTGTTACTCTTTGACGACGCCCGTAAAGATTTAGAGGATAGTGGTTGGATCACGTTTGAACAGAGGTTTGAGGGTTTCAATCTGTTTGTTTCACAACAATTCTCCCTTACCTTTGATGGGTGTAGGGATAAAGTAGGTGACATTCAGCTTGAACTAAATGAAGAATTCATAAGCTCTGCCATGGGACTAGCAGCCACAGGCCAACGATGGTTTAAAAAATGTAAAGTTGATGGGGTGCCATGGCCTTTTCTATTCGTATCACGAAAGGTCACATCCTGTGACAAAGGTATGCCTATTTCCACCCTTAAACCCAGGTGGCACGATCTTTTAGTGATCGTGAAACAATTTGTGACCTGTGAAGGTCGGTATGGATTGGTTTTTCTTTATCACCTTCGACTGTTGATGAATTTCATGGGTTATCCATTGAACATGCCATTTTACTTCCTGCGTAGTCTTTACAAAATGGATAAGAGGTTTAAATGAGAGAAGGCCGATAATATCTTGTTCCATCACGACCTGATCAGACTCATCGTTGTTCACCATTTAAACCTTCACGACGACAATTGGCAAGATTTTCTATCCCGAAATGGATTTGTTGACTCAGAGTCTGTCCAAATCGATAAGCCTGTGGTTAGTGAAACTATGGTCGGGCCACCCGTGCCATTCCATGTCCTTCTCCCTCCTCCCAAACCCTCGGTTGGCCCTAACATCGACCTACTGAACATCATAACAGATAAGGTGGAGGCAGTAAAGAAGCCTGTGAGTAAGAAGGTCAAGGGTAACCCTACTGTCGATAGAAAAGGTAAAAATAATTCTCGGTTAATATCAAGACTTGCCCGGAATAAGCCTAAGCCTAAGGTTGATCAAAACCCCACAATGCTAAGCGAGGACTCAGACTCAGACATCGAGTGTTTTCTAGATGAAGAGTATCCCTACTCCCATGGATTATGCTCCGAGCCACCCTATGACTATGTATCTAATTTTCCCCCATGCCTAAAGAACAATCCTAATTACCCAAGAATCAAGCTTCATAATGAAACCCTTGGTGGACTGAAAAAACCCTCGACTACTATTTCGAAGCCCGAACAGACATCATGCAACCAATGTGATGTGTTGCTGGAGCGCTACTACACTGACGTTCCAGTATTACAATTGAAGATCAAATCTTTAGAGAACCAAGTTGCAGTACTGTCGAGAGAAAGGGACAGACTTCAAGTTAATGACAAGAAGCAGAAAACCACTGGTTCTATCATTTTTAGGAATGTTGAAATGGCTACAGCCTTCGTCAATTCCAAACTATAATAATTGAAGCCATTTCTGATTACACAGGTATGAATTTCAATATCAATTTCGTTCTATGAATTGCTTGGATTAATATAATGAATTGGTTTTGGGTTTCGATTAGTTCTGTTCATTATTCGAAATGATTCTTTCATAGTTTGATTGTAAAAAATGGTTATGTTGTGGATCCCGTACATTGTTTTTGTTTTGCTAAAATTAAATGAAGTCATGATTTGGTTATGCAATTTGGTCGTGCCCAGTTTAGTATAGGAAATTCATTGGTTTTGGTTCGGTTTGGTTTGTTTGTGAATCAATTCTGTTTGATAGTCGATTTGCTTTGATTTTAATTAGATTTGTTTGCTCCTAATAAACTCAAAATGACTCTGTTGATTGCGATTTATCAAAATGACTATGTTCTGCATTGAATCATTATTCTCATTTGGATTTTGATTATTTTTGACCTATGCAAAAGATATACTTGCTATAATCATAGATTTGGGTTGATTCATAACGATTGTGTCAAACCCAAACTGTTTCGATTCATTTTGATTTGATTGATGCGTGTCTTGAGTTAACACGATTGTTTGTATGAGTTGGATTGATATCGAAAATGGATTTGATGCTTCTCTGTTGGTTTTGATTTTCAAAAACGATTTTGTTAAGCTCATATCGACATATTTTATCTCTGTCGAATTCATATAAAAGAAAAACTCGGCTAATAGTTCTCTTTGAAATTGATTCAAGTAATGATTTTGTTGATTGTCAATCGATTCTGTCTGCTCCTAATTGGCTATGACAAATGTTTGACAAATCCCATATGCCATGTTATCAACTGATTAATTCGTTTATGATTTCATTTGTTTAAATTTACATACAAGTTTTCATTTGGTTTGCAAATAGCATGGTTGTTTGTATATGTTAATACAATTATATCAATTTGAAAAGCGATCCTGTTGATTTCGTTTGGATTCGACAAAAAATTTGTTAATGGCTGAAGCAACTATTTGTGTCGATTTCAAATAGTTTATGAAAATGATTTCATTGCTGTCAAGTATCTAATGCGATTCTGTTTACCCGAAACTGTGATAACAAATGGAACATAGTACATGCATCTCTGTAATCATTCGATTGATCATGATCTTGTTTGCTCTCAAATTAGCATAACGGTTTTTGATTTGAATGATTCGTTGGTTTTCAAATATCAATTAGATACTTGTTTAATAGTTTGAATTTAATTCTTTGAGTTTTGTATTGATTTTAATACGATTCTGTGTTCAATTTAGACTAGCTACAGAATCGCAAGATTCTGTAGCTAGTCTTAGAAGTTAGTTTTTTATCAATTTTATCAATAAAATATCCTCTAATATTGTCTATTCTTGTCCTTGTTCAGGTACATACAAATTGAAGTGATCAATTTGGGCATGCCGTGACAATATAGGAGATATTTGTGTGATATAGTTTTTATTTTTAAGTTGTTAGTTTGAGTTAGAAATAGAGACTTGGGATATTTTCCCAGATTTGTGTAAACTGTTTTATAACTCCCACAAGGATGTTTTACCCTGTGGGAGGTCTTTAAATACTTGTCATTTTTTGTAATAAACTCATCATTCTCACTGTGGAGAGGACCAGACTATGGATTTATAATACAGATTGAGATGAAAGTTGATGTCTTGTAACAAATTTCGCTTTCAATATATCAAACTTTTGTTTCAAGTTTTATTCATATCATTTTGCAGTCGGTTATAGACTACTTTAGCTATCGTAATATATTGCAGGTTGATGTGATTTGATTAATGTGTAATCTATATATGATCTCTCTTATTTAAAAACACATCAATTACTTTGTTTCAATTAATGAATCATAAATTTTTCTTCTTCATTAATTGAATCATTTCGTATAGATCTTTGCATGCAGATTTATCTAACTGTGAAGATTTATAAATTATAAGATTGTTGTAATTTTTATGTCTTGTTTGTCCTGTAATTATATCTGAAGAGAAAAACAACTTCCCGTTTACGAGAAGATCGTGGAGAATCTGGTGCGGGTTTCCTCCCACCAAACAACTGAATTGACCATTATACAGGACAAAGCTGAAGCGTTCCTTCATCTTAGCTTGTTGTTTATCATTCAATAGTTAGTTTATTAGTGTTATTTAAGTAGTTTTAGAGAAATATATTAGTTTAGATTCATAGTTAGAGTTATTATTTTAGTTTCTTAGATTAAATTAGTTTTTATTTTATTTATTTTTCATAAAATTTTAAAATAAAAAAACAATAGTCTTGCTATCTTAGGACATATTACAAATGAGTTTTGCAGGTTTTCATCCAAATCTGTAATTTGTAAATATTGTACATTTGTAATTAAATTTGACTCTGTTAGTAATTGAACATTTAATTTTATGGAATTATATTTGTGTAGTATTAAGTAGTTAATTATATATGTAAATAGTTTAGATTTGTTTATTAGTTTGTTTCAATAGTTATTTTTAGTTAGATTAGTTAATTTAGATTAGTTTTTCTTTTGTTTTCTTAGGAATCAGATCAGCTAACGGAGCCACTAAACTCGTCAGGGTGGGTTATCCCAAATGGCTCGGGTTATTTAGACAACCCCGGACCGGATCCACTCTTCCAGTTGATGGACGGTCAATTTCGCCCGTCAACAAATGGTGCTAGAAGGAGGGCCTGTAATTAATTAATGGCATGAGGCAGTTGTAAGAATCCTCCACCACCTAATCTCTCACATACAGTGACAAGAAGTCATTTGAATGATAACATTCCCCTTCAAACATCAACCACATCAAACGACGATCCACGGATCATAGTTGAGCCAGTAACCCGAAATCCTACAGGTGGTGACATACAAGAGATTGTCCGCCAATCTCTCATAAGAACAAATAGTGCCGTAGCCTGTTTGAGGCAACCAAACCATCCATTGGAACAACCTTTAGATTTATTTGATATCAGAGAACAACTTGGAGGCACTAACCTCATTGTGAACCCTACAGATCCAATCCTCACTCCTGTTGTGGGAGGATCTGGAATACCTCCCTCATCACCTCCCTCATCTCCTTCCTCCTCTGGGGGAGATTCTTCTGACAAAGGCAATTCCCCTTCTCAGACTTCCACACCCACTACACCAATGGAAAACCAGAACAATCCTGCTAGACCTTGGCTTGACCAGGATGTCGTAGCTGTACCTGGATCTCAACATCCCTTTCCTAAACACCCGAAGAACTGGCTTCCCAAGTTTGAACCTGACTCAAAACAGATCGCTGAAGACCACATTAAAAAGTTTATGTTAGCCATAAGACTCCACAATGTCGAACATGAATATGTCATCTGTAGGTTGTTCCCTTATACGTTCGAGGGCAATGCATCTACCTGGTACTTTGCCCAACAACCCCATACCATCATGTCTTGGGAAAAATTTGAGTCATGCTTTTTGGAGAAGTTCGGAGATGGTAAGCCTCCAGAAGTCCTAGTCATGGATCTTTCTAACTTAAGAATGAACCCAAAAGAAAAAGTCAAAGAATTTAATCAAAGATTCTTAACACTTAAAAACTGAATCCCTACGGATTCCATGCCTGCCGAGAATCTTATAATAGCATACTATACTAAAGCCTTGCATCAAAGTATATCTATTTGGGTTAAACGATCTAAGAAAGCCATGTTGTTAGAAGCCTTCGAGGCGGCCAACCAGATTGAAAAAGACATACTTAGTCTTAAAGAATCTACTAGAAACGAAACAGAGACTAGCTCTTCTTCCAAAAAGAAGATTGAAATCCTCCCTAGACCTACTCAAAGTAAAACACAACCTGAAACCTCTGATTTAGAAAACTTAACTAAAGTCGTTCAAAAACTGTCGAATCAAGTTATAGATTAAAAAAAGAGGACCGAAGAAGATTCCTCGAGCAAAGGGCCTTACAAGACCCCATTTAGGAAACCTTTTCCCACCAACCGACCTAATCCAACTACTGAAGGCCTTAATCTAGAAAGTTTGCAATATGCCCTTCAAACAATTCTATAAGCCCAGGATAACTTGATGCTTCCTGAGATTCCTGAGGAGGTAGTTGAACAAGAAATAGTTCAAGAAGAAGAGCCTTCTCCAAACATTTTTGGACACTTCTCGGATAGCATCTTTCAGGCTAACTTCGAGACAGTCCATCACTATAATACTAGGAGTAAGACGGCAAACAAACCTTCTGCTGAAAACACTACGAATTCCCCTCCATAGCAATCTAAACCACCTGAGACTAAACAGAGTCATGTGAACCCCAACTTAGATTATGACTTAGTTGAAGATCTTAAAAAGTTGAGAGCTAACATTTTTGTTTATGAGTTATTGAAATTTCCATTTCTGCTACAAACAATGTTACAAAATATCTCAGAGAATGGAAAAAATGGTAATTCAAGCAATAGAAAGGTTGTGCAAAACAAAGTTCCTCAAAAGACTTCCACTAAAAAAAATCCTGATCGTCAAGATAAAGGAGGTCTTCCTGTTAATAATGTAAATAATGTAGACAAAGTAGCTTTAGAAACTGTGAGTAAAAAGACATAAGCTATCGCCCTTAGTACCTGCAAGAATGTACCTACATTTTTATTAACCTTCGAAATCTTTAATAGAAACATGCACAATTGTATGGTAGACTCAGGAGCGTCATCCAATGTGATGCCATGGTCTGTATGCCAAAAGATTAACGCCAAAGTTGAGCCATCCACCTTAAAAATCATACAACTTGATAGAACCGATGTTAAAGTTATAGGCGAACTAAAGAATGTGCTTATAAGATTATCGTCTAACCCCAAGGTTCATCAAGTTATTGATATTATTGTTGTGGATATTCCAGAAGTGTATGGTCTATTTTTAAGCAGGGACTGGTTGGAGAAGCTACACGGCTATTTTGCGACAGACTGGTCTCACCTATGGCTTCCAGAGAATGGCAAGCCCAACAAGATCAAGGTAAATCGTGAATGCTACCTTAAGTTCACGGTCACAGATTTGAATGATCCCAACGAACCATTTACACCTTCTGCTGATTCACCCGAAATACAAGGGATGGATACCTTTTTCGACAATTTCATGGTCGAGGCTTCAGTTGTCACCAACCCAGAACAACAGTCCAAGATTGTCACATATGTACAGCCAACAGATTCTACGCAACAGTCTCATGTACCCGATGGAAATCAAATTTGGTCTCTTTATTTCGACGGTCAAAGTCCAAAGAAGGAGCTGGTGCAGGCTGCGTCATTATCAATCTGGCAGGTAACAAAACATTGATCGCATGTAGGTTAGAATTTGAAGGTACTAATAATACTACAGAATATGAGGCTTTACTGCAAGGTCTCATAAAATCTTTGGAGACTTTGAAATCATGGTTAGATAGGTAAGAGATTCTATCTGCTGTCTGTCTCCGCATCTCAAAAGATACCAATCCGAGGTATGGAATTTAATGAATAAGTTTTCTTATTTTAATATAAATTCTATTCCTATATTGAATAACTCTGAAGCAGATCTATTAGCTAACATAACTTCTAAACTCTTTCCTGCAGAAGGCTTATCCCCGGACACATTCTCAGTTGAACTGTTGTTCATACCATTAGTGCCCGACAACATCACGAATTGGAGAGTCTTCGACGACGATCAACAGATTATTAGCTTCCTGCATATGGAAGAAACTTTTCAAGGCGCGGTGATAGATGAATGAACTCACGACAACAATTTGCGCGATTTAACGGTAATACCAGATCCGAGAAATCCTGAATCTTCATCGAACTTGGTAAACTCGATCTCTAAATCTGTAGTTAGATTAGAGAAGTTTTATGATATTCAAGATAAATTTAAAAAATCAGTCAATTGTAAAACAAATAGTTCCTGATTATCATATGAAAAAGTGAACTTAGGGACCAAGGACAATCCACAGTGCATTAATCTAGGGGTAGGATGTTCTGAACAAGAAAAAGCTGCATTTATTAAATTGTTCAAAGAATTTAAAGATGTCTTTGCATGGAGGTATGATGACCTTAAAACTTTTGACCCAAACATCATACAACATATCATTCCTATGAAATCCCAAACCTCACCCTTTAAAAAAAAATTAAGAAAAATGCACCCTAAGCTTGAACCGACCGTTAAAAAAGAATTGAATAAGCTCCTAAATGCTAAGATAATTTTTCCTGTTAGGCACACTCAATGGGTTTCTAACCTTGTCCCTATCCAGAATAAAAGTGGGGAAATCTGATTATGCATCGATTTCCGAAACCTTAATAGAGCGTCTGATAAAGACAACTATCCTGTCCCACCCATGGAACAGATTCTTCAATAGGTATATGGTTCTGAGAGGCTATCCTTGTTGGATGGTTTCTCAGGGTACAACCAAGTCCCGATGTCTCCTCCAGACCAACTTAAAACTACCTTCCGCACCCCATGGGGCACCTACGCTTATCGAATAATGCCCTTTGGATTGATTAATGCCGGTGCCACTTTCCATAGAGCAATGGACATTTCTTTTCTAGGCCTAATCAATCAATCCATCATAGTTTACTTAGATGATGTTACCGTATTCTCTAAAAACAAAACCGATCATCTATCTCACTTACGAGCCATTCTACAACGATGTCGTAAATACGACATTTCCTTAAATCCTAAAAAATCCATCTTTGCAGTAGAATAGGGTAAACTCTTGGGATTTATTATGTCAAGCGAAGGGATGATTATCGACCCCGAAAGGACTCAAGTCATCGCGAAACTTCCCCCTCCTACATCCAAAAAGTCTATGCAGTCTTTCTTAGGCCAGATTAACTTTGTGAGGAGATTTGTCTCGAGCTTCTCCGAAATGGTCAGACCTTTGCAGAAATTAATTAAGAAAGACACTCAATATCACTGGGGACCCCTAGAAAATCAAGCTTTTAATGAAATAAAGAAGGCCATAATAGATGCTCCATCTCTCATGATCCCCGACTTTTCTCAAGACTTCACACTCTACACTTTTGCTTCTGACCGTTCCCATGCTGCCATCCTAACTCAAAAGAACGTCAAGAACAATGAAGTACCCATTGCCTTTATGAGCTTCGCTTTCAAAGGCACTGAACTTAATTACCCAGTGGTAGATCAGAAAGCCTACACTGTTTTCAAAGAAGTCAAGCATTTCCAGTCTTATCTTTTGAAATCAAAGACGAAAGTTATTGTCTCTTACCCAGCCATCAGGAACTTGTTAGTGTAGAAAGAACTAGGAGAAAAGAGGGCTAACTGGGTCACCTCCTTGCAGGAGTACGACATAGAAATTACCCCATCTCAAATAGTGAGAGGCCAAGGGTTATGCAAGTTAGTTGCTGATTCAGCAGTAGGATAGCAAGAAAAAAGCGATATGCCTAACCTAGGACAACACGATCAAAATGGAAACTATTGCACACAAAACTCTGTCAGTCCTTGGTATGACGATATAAGATTTTGTCTTGAACAGGGGTCATCCCACCGTCACTTGGATCCCACTAAAAGAAGAGCGTTGAGATTAAATTCTACCTTCTTTCATTTGGTTAATGGTATCCTGTTTCATCAAAATTTTGATGGTGTACTGATGCGCTGTCTTGAGAAAGACGAAGCAGAAAAAATCTTACAAGAGTTACACGCAGGAGAAGCTGGTGGTCATTTTGGTGGTAACACCACTACTCATAAGGTTTTAAGAGACGGTTATTACTGGGCCACACTTTTTAGAGACTCCCATGCTTTGTGTCGTAAGTGTACCATTTGTCAAAAAACATCAGGGCGGTTACAGAAACTAGCCTTTCCTCTACATCTTCTTTCAACAGAATATCCTTTTCAGCAGTGGGGCCTTGATATCATAGGTCTGATCAACCCCCCATCCTCACAATAACATAATTTTATCATAAAAGTCACATATTACTTTACCCGATGGTCTAAAATCGCCGCATTAAGAACTGTGAACACCAGTCAGGTAATTGCCTTTCTCGATTCAAATATTATCACTTGTTTTGGTATACCTGATTGTTTAGTATTTGATAATGCTTCTTATTTTTCATATCTTGAGATGAGTGATTTATCTTTGGAAAAATCAATCAAACTAAAGTATTCTGCTAGCTATTACCCCCAGGGCAATGGATTGGCAGAATCAACAAATAAGAACTTGATTAAAATCATCAAGAGAACGATGGCTGAAAATCACAAAAATTGGCACAATGCACTGTTAAACGCACTATGGGATGATAGGGTAACGCCAAAAGCTGCTATAGGTAACTCCCCCTTTTTTCTCGTTTATGGCAGAGAAGCAATTTTTCCACCACATGTCCTTTTTCCTTCACTTCGGTTATCGCAAAGAATCCAAGAAGAAGATTGTCCCCCTTTAGAAAACCAAATTAATGCTTTGATGAAGCTACAAGAGGTAAGAGCCCAAGCTAAACGTAAGTTAGATCAACATCAACTATTGGTTAAAATCTAGTTCGATTCTAACTTTGCTTCTGATAGGAATTTCGAAGTAGGTGATCTCGTCTTGAAGTGGGATAAACCGCATGAGGGAAAGGGAGAGCACACAAAATTTCAAAACTTATAGCTTGGATCGTTTTTAATTGCTGAGAAGTTGGGTCACAGTTCTTTCTGATTGCAGAATTTAGAGGGGCATCCTGACACCTATCCAGTGAATGGCCAAGCTCTGAAAAGATACTTTGCTTGATGGTAACCCTTGTACATCATGTACATATTTTGCTTTTTGTTTGCTTTTTGTTTTGCCTTTTTGTTTTTGATTTCTCCTTTGAGTTTATTAGTTTATGTTTTTGGAAATACACATACCTATATACTGAGCTATTCGGACAAAGAAAACGGAAAATGCCTTCACTAAAATGACTGCTAAAAAATTGTATAAGCATCAATTATATACTTCTGAAATTTATATCTGTGTTGGAAAAAGTCTGTTGTTTGAAAGAAGTTGACTGATTTCGATCTCTGAGTAAAGCCTGTCATGATCATCTATTATCTTTTTACGATGTCCCTTTCCTTAAGGGAATGACTCAAAAGATGTCTCCCTGCCTTAGAAAGTTTCTTCTACAAATGAAACATCTCTGGATTTTAATAAAGGACAGTTCTAAATTTTTTTGATGAGGTCTGTAAAAAAAAAATATGTTAAAAATTATAATTTTCAGCGTCACCCCGCTCGATTATATATCTTTAAAAAATAAAATAAATCAATAAAAGAGCTGTGGGAAGTGCTTGTAAACCCGCCGGGATGCTGAACAGGTCTGCTGGAAGCGGGTAAATACATGCATGACGCCAAGACAACTTCACCGGGGTACTGAACAGGCCTGCTGGAAGCGAAGCAATGTCGGGTATATGAAAATTTGCAAATATGAAACCTCTTAACCTCAAAATGTCCTTTATTCTGATCTAGAACTTCTTGGCAGGATACAGATATCGAAGTGCGTTAAATGGCAACCCTGTCAAGGCTATGGATGCCTGCTGGCAGCAGTGGCTCTGTCAACAGTATTGGATATTTTATCTTTAATATCGTGACTCGCTTGTCTTAAGACAGTTATCAGTTTTCATATTTTAAAACAATGCTGGAATAGTTGGTTAATGGTGATGTTTATACGATTTTCTGGCTGTTATTTTTGAGTTGGAATTATCCTTGCTGTCCTAATCTGAATTTGTTCTTTTGGTAGAGATAACTTCTTCTACCAGTGTGTCACCATTGTTGGCAGCCAATTCACATTTTCTACTATCTTATAAGCTGCCTACACGAGTGTTTTGAAAACCTTAATTTTGGTCACAATCCTTGAATAAAACGACACTATTATTTTTGCGCTATGTAGACAGTTACCTTGGTTCTTGTTTTCATGATTGTAAGCCTGAAAACATTGGTTTTTGAAGTCACATTAAAATCGTCACTAAATTGTCATTATCATTCTTGTCGATATGCCCATTGCATTTATAATTTACTTATCATTATGCGGTTGGCAAAACCTCCTTATCTGTACTCATTTGACATTCTTTGATTGATTATGTAATTTTGTTTCATGAGTGATTGAGTTTGTGATGCATTGGTTATTGGATTTACATGTTCTTTCATCGATTCACATGGCACATTGGTTACATAAAAACACATTGGTTTTATGGTTAAACTCTTGGTATAAATCGTTCTATACAACACATGTCACATAATCAAACCCTTGGTGCGATTTTGATTTATTGCTTTGGTTTTGAAACTATAACTATTGTGCGCACGGATTTGTAATCCACTTACCATTGATTTCATTGGTTGATTGAATGGCATAATTGTTAACCTATACAATAGTGGGTTGACTAGTTATAAGCGCTGACGGTTGTACCATGGTAATGACTATTCTGCATGGGCAGAAATAGCTCCACCACCTTCGCACAATATGTCATTAATGTCTTCCCTTATCCCTATTTCACCTTGGCTAGTTTTGCGTAATCCTGTGAGCATTTTTCCCCTGCATAGGCTGTGTCCAAACCCTGCCCCATTCACATCGCTCACCGCGTGCTCTTGTCTATGGCACCGGTGGTGCAAATTGAGTCGAATGGTAGTCAAGCTCTGTTACTCTTTGACAACGCCTGTAAAGATTTAGAGGATAGTGGTTGGCTCACGTTTGTACAGAGGTTTGAGGGTTTCAATCCGTTTGTTGCACAACAATGCACCCTTACCTTTGATGGGTGTAGGGCTAAAGTAGGTGACATTCAACTTGAACTAAATGAAGAATTCATAAGCTCTGCCATGGGACTAGCAACCACAGGCCAACGATGATTTAAAAACTCTAAAGTTCATGAGGTTCCATGGCCTTTTCTATTCGTATCACGAAAGGTCACATCCTGTGACAAAGGTATTCCTATTTCCACCCTTAAACCTAGGTGGCACGATCTTTTAATCATCGTGAAACAATTTGTGACCTGTGAAGGTCGGTATGGATTGTTTTTTCTTTATCACCTTCGACTGTTGATGAATTTCATGGGTTATCCATTGAACATGCCATTTTACTTCATGCGTAGTCTTTAAAAAATGGCTAAGAGGTTTAAATGAGAGAAGGCTGATAGTAGCTTGTTCCACCATGGCTTGATCAGACTCATCCTTGTTCACCATTTAAGCCTTCACGGCGACAATTAGCAAGCTTTTCTATCCCGAAATGGCTTTGTAGACTAAGATTCTGTCCAAATCGATAAGCCTTTGGTTAGTGAAACTATGGTTGGGCCACCCGTGCCATTCCATGTCCTTCTCCCCCATCCCAAACCCTCGGTTGGCCCTGATATCGACCTACCAGACATCATAACAGATAAGGTGGAGGCTATAAAGAAGCCTGTGAGTAAGAAGGTCAAGGGTAACCCTACTGTCGATAGCAAAGGTAAAAAGAATGCTTGGTTAATATCGAGACTTGCCAGGAATAAGCCTACGCCTAAGGTTGATCAAAACTCCATAATGCTAAGCGAGGAATCAGACTCATACATCAAGTGTTTTCTAGAGGAAGAGTATCCCTACTCCCATGGATTATGCTCCGATCCACCCTATGACTATGTATCTAATCTGCCTCCATGCCTAAAGAAGAATCCTAATTACCTAGAAATCAAGCTTCATAATGAAACCCTCGGTGGACTGAACAAACCCTCGACTGCTATTTCGAAGCCTGAATAGACATCATGCAACCAATGTGATGTGTGGCTGGAGCACTACTACCCTTACGTTCCAGTATTACAATCGAAGATCAAATCTTTAGAGAACCAAGTTGCAGTAATGTCGAGAGAAAGGGACAGACTTCAAGTTAATGACAAGAAGCATAAAACCACTGGTTCGATCATTTTTAGGAATGTTGAAACGGCTACAGCCTTCGTCAATTCCAAACTATCATAATCGAAGTTGTTTCTGATTATACAAGTATGAATTTCAATATCAATTTCGTTCTATGAATTGCTTGGATTAATATAATGAATTGGTTTTGGATTTCAATTAGTTCTGTTCATTATTTGAAATGATTCTTTCATAGTTTGATTGTAAAAGACAGTTATGTTGTGGATCCTGTACATTGTTTTCATTTTTCTAAAATTAAATGAAGTCATGATTTGGTTATGCAATTTGGTCGTGCCCAATTTAGTATAGGCAATTCATTGGTTTTGGTTCGGTTTGGTTTGTTTGTGAATCAATTCTGTTTGATAGTCGATTTTCTTTGATTTTAATTAGATTCGTTTGCTCCTAATAAACTCAAAATGACTTTGTTGATTGCAATTTATCAAAACGACTTTGTTCTGCATTGAATCATTATTCTCGTTTGGATTTTGATTATTTTTTACCTATGCAAAATATCTACTTGCTATAAGAATAGATTTGTGTTGATTCATAACGATTGTGTCAACCCCAAACTGTTTCGATTCGTTTTTATTTGATTGATGTGTGTCTTGAGGTAACACGCTTTTTTGTATGAGTTGGATTGATATTGAAAATCGATTTGATGCTTCTTTGTTGGTTTTGAATTTCAAAAATGATTTTGTTAAGCTCAGATCGACATATTTTATCTCTGTTGAATTCATATAAAAAAAAACTCGGCTAATAGTTTGCTTTAAAATTGATTCAAGTAATGATTTCGTTGACTGTTAATCGATTCTGTCGGCTCCTAATTGGCTATGTAAAATGTTTTACAAATCCCATATGTCCTGTTATCAACTGATTAATTCGTTTACAATTTCATTTGTTTCAATTTACATACAAGTTTTCATTTGGTTTGCAAATAGCATGGTTGTTTGTATATGTTAATACAATTATATCAATTTGAAAAACGATCCCGTTGATTTCGTTTGGATTCAACAATAATTTTGTTAATGGCTGAAGCAACTATTTGTGTAGATTTCAATTAGTTTATGAAAGCGATTTCATTGCTGTCAAGTATTTAATGAAATTCTGTTTACCCGAAACTGTGATAACAAATGGAACATAGTACGTGCATCTCTGTAATCATTCGATTGATCATGATATTGTTTTCTCTCAAATTAGCATAACGGTTTTTGATTTGAATGATTCGTTGGTTTTCAAATATCAATTAGATACTTGTTTAATAGTTTGAATTTAATTCTTTGAGTTTTGTATTGATTCTAATACGATTCTGTGTTCAATTTAGACCAGCTACATAATCACAAGATTCTGTAGCTAGTCTTAGAAATTAGATTTTTATCAATTTTATCAATAAAATATCCTCTAATATTGTCTATTCTTATCCTTGTTCAGGTACATAGGAATTGCAATGATCAATTTGGGCATGCTGTGACAATATAGGAGATATTTGTGTGATATAGTTTTTATTTTTAAGTTGTTAGTTTGAGTTAGAAATAGAGACTTGGGATATTTTCCCAGATTTGTGTAAACTGTTTTATAACTCCCACAAGGATGTTTTACCCTATGGGAGGTCTTTAAATACTTGTCATTTTTTGTAATAAACTCATCATTCTCATTGTGGAGAGGACTAGACTATGGATTTATAATACAGACTGAGATGAAAGTTGATGTCTTGTAACAGCTTTCGCTTTCAATATATCAAACTTTTGTTTCAAGTTTTATTCATATCATTTTGCAGTCGGTTATAGACTACTTTAGCTATCATAATCTATTGCAGGTTGATGTGATTTGATTAATGTGTAATCTATATATGATCTCTCTTATTTAAAAACACAACAATTACTTTGTTTCAATTAATGAATCACAGATTTCTCTTCTTTGTTAATTGAATCATTTCGTATAGATCTTTGCATGCAGATTTATCTAATTGTGAAGATTTATAAACTATAAGATTGCTGTAATTTTTATGTCTTGTTTGTCCTGCAATTATATCTAAAGAGCACATCAGCTTCCTATTTACGAGAAGATCGTGGAGAATCTGGTGCGGGTTTCCTCCCACCAAACAACTGAAATGACCATTATAAAGGACAAACCTGAAGCATTCCTTCAGGTCAGCTTGCTGTTTATCATTCAATAGTTAGTTTATTAGTGTTATTTAAGTAATTTTAGAGAAATATATTAGTTTAGATTCATAGTTAGAGTTATTATTTTAGTTTCTTAGATTAGATTAGTTTTTATTTTATTTCTTTTTCATAAAATTATAAAATAAAAAACAATAGTCTCGCTGTCTCAGGATAGATTACAAATGAGTTTTGCAGGTTTTCATCCAAATCTATAATTTGTAAATATTGTACATTTGTAATTAAATTTGACTCTATTCGTAATTGAACATTTAATTTTATGGAATTATAGTTGTGTAGTATTAGATAGTTAATTATATATGTAAATAGTTTAGATTTGTTTATTAGTTTGTTTTAATAGTTATTTTTAGCTAGATTAGTTAATTTAGAGTAGTTTTTCTTTTGTTTTCTTAGGACTTAGATCAGCTAACAGAGCCGCTAAACTCATCAGGGTGGGTTATCCCAAATGGCTTGGGTTATTTAGACAACCCCGGACCGGATCCACTCTTCCAGTTGATGGACGGTCAATTCCGCCCGTCAACAACGACCTTCTTAATGGTCTTACACCCTGGTGCAAGCTCCCACACATAATCGTGGGTATACCCTCCAAGGAGCCCGAGTGAGTTTGGCCAACGTCGATTCTAGGTACCGTGAAGACTTGCTCCTCGACAGTCACCTTGTGTAAATACCCTAAAGAGACAGACCACTAAGGTTACCAATCACTATAGTGATTCCGGGGGAAACAATCGACAGTCCGATCCACACGCAAGGGTAGGCTATCTAGCCCGAAATCAACTTGAAATGCTTCCACTCATCATTGTGGGTATACCTCTCAAGCGACCCCCATAATACATGTAATATTTACACCAAGACGAACAAAGCAGGGTGAGTAACTTTGCTAGTCTCAATGCGACCTCGTGATTGACCCTTGTGTTAGAAGGGCTTCCAAGGACAAAATGTAGTAAGTGCATTTAACTGCTCCCTAATTCAAGATTCTATGTTTGTTTGCAACTTTGGAAATTTATCTTCCACACATATTCCAAATCCCTACAACTAATCTAATGTAGGCTTGCTACGAGAAAGTATAAAAAATGTCTAATCAGTTTTTATAGGCGCTTTATTTTATGGCTATTGTTACTCAATATGAAAATGGTATGAACAATATGGTGTTTTGACCGACTCGAAATTTATGCAAAGATATGAAAATGCAATCTTTTCATTTTGATGAAAGCTATGCTACGAGAAGGAGAAAACATTTATCATTCCCAGGTGCACAATGTCCCAAAATCTTAAAGCTCATCAATATCAATATTCTCAAGAAATGAGCAAAAAATACTGTACACCAATGCATGATTCATGCCCCCCCCCATGCAAGGATACCCCCAATCTAATATAAAGAAAGAAATTAAATCTTTATGTTTCAAAAATTTCACTAAAAGCAACAATGAACTTTCTTAAAACAAAGAAACCCAAACTAAAAGTTTTCTTTTAAAGCGAACATTCAGAAAAAATCTAATCTTTCCCTGAACAATTCTAAAGAAAACACGCTTTGGAATTGAAAGACACTTAAAGAAAGAGACTAATCCTTCAACACTAAATAAAGAAAACATGGCTAAAATAAACTCAAAGAATGTCAAGCAGACTATAAACAGATCAATATAGGCTCCAAAAGTTCAATCCAGCTGATCAAAGCAAAACTGGGCATAAAAAAGACAGGAATACCTAATCCAAAGCTTTTACAAATGAGTTCGCAGCCTAGTAGTGGGGTACAGTGCGAGAATTAGGGATTCTCGCAGTCTAGATATAGGCAGGGTGCGAGAAGGTCGCATTGAACTGAACAATAGGGTGCAAACATCAATGATTCTCGCAGGCCATAGAGAGGTACAGTGCGAGAAGGTTTGTAATAAAAAACATTTTAGAAAAATGACAAGCATTTTGAGTGAACTTTCAGATCCATAGAGTTTTGATGGATCTCCCACAGACTCAGAGGCCATAAATCAAGCAATAAAAGTAAGTGAAACTAGACTAACTAGGAAACAATCCGTTCCCCAGTGGAGTCACCAATTTTGTTATAGGATAAATCGGTAGGTGCGGACACTAACTGATCTCCCTAGATCCACCTAGATCTAGAAAAAAACACAGAAGAACATGATGCTTTCCGTTTTAGATATTGAATTTACTAACTAAAGAGGGATAGGTGACATACTGTTTAAATGCCACTTCCTCTCGCCATCACCATCCTAGCTCTGTTCCAACGCTCGAACAATGATGATCCTGCAAAAGAACGCAACCAACCAAAGTGATAGTAATAACATAAAATCAATATAAACCTATGTATGTGATCAAAGAATCATACAATAAAACACAATAAGATTTATAGGAAGGAATCATATTATTGTATCATATTAAATGTGAAAGAGAGATTACAACCATAGCCTTGATGTCGTAAGGTCCCTTCCAACTGTCCTTCGTTCCCCACACACTTCATGCTCCAAGGATTCTGAGACCATGGATATGATAGCTACTCACAATCTGTCTTGACAAAGAAAATCTCAAAGCCACTCTAACCAAGATAACAATCCCAAGCTAAAAACAACTCAAGCTAATCCAAAAATTTCCAAAGCTCAGAAGATAACATTCTCCATGAGAGCTCCTCTCCTTTTATAAGTTGAAGAGGATAAGGTGAGGAGGTTAGGATGATCCCACTAAATCATGAATACGATTAAGATCCAAATCATTTGGATGCCATCTCATCATGGAAGTTTCTCCTTCTGGAAGAATCGAGAAGATGCTCATTTTTCCCACGTATGAGCATTCTCTCACCCTGCTTATAGATTAACTTGCGAAATTATCACAACCCATCTATGGTGCAACCTATGAGAATCAAGAATTATTGCACTTTGCATATATAACAACCTGCAAACATCCTCTTCAATAGGCTTTTTACAAAGGAAAATACAACTTCTTGTCTCAGGAAAAGTTCTTCTTTCCTCTTTCTTCAAGAACTCAGGCCACTGACCCCTCTTAAGGAAACAAATAGGTTTACATCATTAACGATCATAGGGATGATGAAAATAATGTGTAACAGGTGCATACAGAAACATTTTGAAAATATTTCAACATTGGCCCGATTCAAAGGTCACTGTTGCCCATCATGTACTCTAGCCCTAGTACAATGTATTTTAATAGTTGTTTCCTTTAAAATTTGAATGAGAAAATTAAAATGAAATGAGGATGAGATGCGTCACTATATAGAGTGGGTGTGTGAATAATATATTTTGAGTCTAGAAACCCTTCCATATCATCAAGGCAATGCGAACAGTCTATCCATGTCAAATTTCAGTTCATACAGAAACATTTTTAAATAATTTCAACGTTGGCCCCATTCACAGGTTACTGTTTCCCATCATGTACTGATCTATCCGTACTACAATGTATTTTAGTTGTTTCTTTTAAAATATGACCGAGATGCATGTTCCCTCCTCTACTAGTATGAAATATTTATTTAAATATGAAATTGCATCTATCTCCTTCTTCTCGCCATGACCAAAATCATGGGCCTAATTGGCATGATGATGGTTTTGAGCGACACAAACGGTGAATATAAAGAGTGAGTGTGTGAGTGATATTTGAGTCTGGAAACCCTCCCATATCATCAAGGCATGTGAACAGTCTATCCATGTCAAATCTCGATACATAGAATTGTTTTTTGAAAAAAATTCAACATTGGACCCATTCACAGGTCATTGTTGCCCATCATGTACTCTATCACTATTACAATGTCTTTTAATATCTTTTTACTTTAAAATTCAACCAAGCAAATCAAAATGAAATGAGGAAGAGATGGGTTGATATATAGAGTGGGTTTGTGATTAATATTTGAGTCTAGAAACCCTTCCATATCATCAAGGCATGAAAACAGTCTATCCATGTCAACTTTAAGTGTATACAGAAACATTTTAAAACAAATTCAACATTGGCCCCATTCACAGGTCATTGTTTCCCATCATGTAATCTATCCCTAGTAAAATGTCTTTTAATATATATTTTCCTTTAAAATTCGACCGAGAAAATTAAAACAAAATGAGGACGAGATGGGTCGATATATAGAGTGGGTTTGTGAGTAATATTTGAGTATGGAAACCCTTCCATATCGTCAAGGCATGTGAAAAATATATCCATGTCAAATTTCAGTGCATACATAAACATTTTGAAATAATTTCAACGTTGTCCCCATTCACAGGTTACTGTTTCCCATCATGTACTCTATTCCTAGTACAATTTCTTTTAATAGTTGTTTTCTTTAAAATTCGACCGAGAACATTAAAACAAAATGAGGATGATATGATTAGATATATAGAGTGGGTGTGTGAGTGATATTTGAGTCTGGAAACCCTTCCATATCGTCAAGGAAATGCGAACGATCTATCGATGTCAAATTTCATTGCATACAGAAACATTTTGAAAGAATTCTTATGTTGGCCCCATTCATAGGTTACTATTTCCCATCATGCACTCATCTAGCTCTAGTACATTGTATTTTAGTTGTTTCCTTTAAAATATGATCAAGATGCATGTCCCTGCATCCCCTGTCAAATTATTTAAATATGAAATCTCATCTATCTCCTTCTTCTTTCCATGACCAAAATCATGGTCCTAATTGACATGATGTTGGTTTTGAATGACATAGATGATGAATATAAAGAGTGGGTGTGTGAGTGATATTTGAGTCTGGAAACCATCCCATATCGTCAAGGCATGTGAACAGTCTATCCACGTCAAATATTGGTACATAAAAAAACATTTTGAAAAAATTTCAACGTTGGCCCCATTCACAGGTCATTGTTTCCCATCATGTACTCTATCCCTAGTACAATGTGTTTTAATAGTTTTTTCCTTTAAAATTTGATCGAGCAAATTAAAACAAAATGAGGGCGAGATGGGTCGATATATAGAGTGGGTTTGTGAGTAATATTTGAGTTTGGAAACCCTTCCATATCGTCAAGGCATGCGAACAGTCTATCCATGTCAAATTTCAGTGCATAGATAAATTTTTTGAAAGAATTTCAAAGTTGGCCCCATTCATAGGTTACTGTTTCCCATCATGTACTCTATCCCTAGTACAATGTCTTTTAATAGTTGTTTCCTTTAAAATTCAACCGATAAAATTAAAACAAAATGAGGACGAGATGAGTTGATATATAGAGTGGGTGTGTGAGTAATACTTGAGTCTGGAAACCCTTCCATATCGTCAAGGCAATGCGAACAATATATCCATGTCAAATTTCAGTGCATACAGAAACATTTTGAAATAATTTCAACGTTGGCCCCATTCACAGGTTACTATTGCCCATCATGTACTAATCTATCCCTAGTACAATGTATTTTATATGTTTCATTAAAAATATGACCGAGATTCACGTCCCCTCATACCTTGTCAAATAAGTTAAATACGAAATATCATCTATCTCCTTCTTCTATCCATGACCAAAATCATGGGCCCAATTGGCATGATGTTGGTTTTGAATGACACAGATGATGTATATAAAGAGTGGGTGTGTGAGTGATATTTGAGTATGGAAACCCTCCCATATCTTCAAGGCATGTGAACAGTCTATCCATGTCAAATATTGGTGCCTACAGAAACATTTTGAAAAAATTTCAATGTTGGCCCCATTCACAGGTCACTGTTGCCCATCATGTACTCTAGCCCTAGTACAATGTCTTTTAATAGTTGTTTCTTTTAAACTTTGACTGAGAAAATTAAAATGAAATGAGGATGAGATGCATTGATATATAGAGTGGGTGTGTGAGTAATATTTGAGTCTAGAAACCCTTCCATATCATTAAGGAAATGAGAATAGTCTATCCATGTGAAATTTCAATGCATACAGAAACATTTTGAAATAATTTCAACGTTGTCCCCATTCACAGGTTAGTATTTCCCATAATGTACTGATCTATCCCTAATACAATGTATTTTATCTGTTTCCTTTAAAATACAACCGAGATGCACGTCCCCTCGTCTACTAGTACTGCAAGGGCATGCAATAACATTGATATAGAAGTAATTGATTAATCACACAAGCTTCAAGTTATTTTATGTATTTGTTTTTTTCTCTCATATAAGTACTCTTTTTCTCCATAAATAATATTATTATGAAATAATTATTTAAATACAAAATGTCATCTATCTCCTTCTTCTCGCCACGACCAAAATCATGGGCCTAATTGGCATGATGTTGGTTTTGAATGACATAGACGCTAAATATAATGAGTGGACGTGTGAGTGATATTTGAGTATGGAAACCCTCCCATATCATCAAGGCATGTGAATAATATATCCATGTCAAATTTTGATGCATACAGAAAATTTTTGAAAAACGTTCAACGTTGGCCCCATTCACAGGTCACTTTTCCCCATCATGTACTCTATCCCTAGTACAATGTCTTTTAATAGTTGTTTCCTTTAAAATTCGAGCGAGAATATCAAAACTAAGCAAGGAAAAGATGAGTCGATATATAGAGTGGGTCTGTGAGTGATATTTGAGTATAAATACGAGTGAATGAACTTCTCTTAGTTTGAAGAGTAATTTATTCTCTACTAAACAAGTGTTAGAAAAACAGGATCGCGGAGAAATAAAATAAAACAAATGCATAAATAAAACATAGAAGATACACAATACAATAGAGACACAAATATATATGGTTCACCCAGTGTGGGCTACGTCCACCAGAGAAATTTCCTGGTTCTTGCTTTATTATTATCCATAAATTTAAGGGATACAACCTACAACACACCCGTTTTAATTTCCACTTCTTTCTCTCACAATATTCTCACTAAGAATACAATATTCACAATGCTACATAGCCACAATAAATTTCCCTCATAAAAGAGGGTTTCCTTCTAGGGAAAAAAAATCTAACATAACTTCTACCATCAGATCTGTGATCTCATAATGAATGGTCCAAATTTACAATGAAATTACAATATACATTTACAAGGAAATTTTTCCTTTGGGGGCTTCGCCCCTGTACCCCCACCGGGGCCTCGATTTTCCCTTGACCCTGTAGAGGGGGTAACCCCCTTCTGTAGTCACTCACATGTAGGAGTGCACATTCTTTCGGGGTGTAAAGTCTTCATGGGGTATAAATACGACTAAAAACAAATACCT
>JZKD02S1933297.1:203240-215954 GCA_000966675.3 Picea glauca
GCAAAGACTTCTCATTGAACAACTAGCTAGCCTAAGAGGCAAGTGGACTAAATGCTTGATGAAAAACTATTTCTAATGCATGAGATGAAATCCATTTTTTTGAAAGCAATAAGGACTACCAACTAAATGCCTAATTTAAAATAAACAAAACTACTCTTAAAACTATGGAAGCAAAAGACTAACTACCGTATAACAACAATAAAACTATATTCTAACCTATGAAAGCAAGAAACTATCTTTACTGATCTACAAAAGAAAGAAACTATCTTTAATCTATGCAACCCTCAAATGTAATGTTGGTGGTTGTGTGAATGCCTTCGGTGTTGATGGATGATATCTCAATGAAACTTGACAACAAAGGACAACTCCAACGGTATAAACTCAACACTAATCTCAATGGAAAAATGCAAGGTATGTATTAAACAATCCAACGAAAATTTAGCCATGACAAAAGTAATGTTAAATACCCTGCATATTCATGTATAAACCATTAACATCATAATGAGATCATCATTATCTAACTAAGGAATTTAATTGCAATTTAATCTATGAAATGAAATTGCATAAAGGAAAACTATGCTATGTCTATTCTAATCATTCAAGCTATGAGGAATTAAAAACATAAATTAAACTATGCTATGAAGAAGTAAATTGACAATTACATTAACCAATACCGAAGAAAATGAAATCTATCTAAAACTGAAGTAATCAAACAATAACTAAGAACAAGAATTAAATCTATCCATCCATAAGCATGCCTATCAAAGAAACCCAAGTTAAAACTCTGTTCTATCTAATTAAAAATCTGTTTTAAACTAGACTATAAAATCATAAAAGAAAGTATGATCTAACGTCTAACTGCACACGGGGTTAGTGTAGAAACTTGTAAGTTTGTTCCAAATCTACAAAACTAATACATGCTAACACATATCATCATCTAACCTACAAAATAAAAGCAAGATAATTAAGCTACAACAAATTAATCAATTAGATAAAAAACACACATGTATAGGAAATAAGAAAGAGTAGTTAAATTAAGAAATTGCATAAACAACAGAAATACAATCACCAGACTGTTGGTGGGCCCCTCGGCAAGTCATGTCTACCTTATACTAGAACACCATGAACTTCAATAGGACGAATTCACCATGAAAACATGAAAACACAGTTCTGGCACAATTATGGCAATGTGAAATGTCAAAATAGAGTAAAAACGAGTTTCTGGAAACTCTAATGCTTATGCTACTTGGTTAACAATCTAATGACCATCCTATCGGTATTTATAAGCTTACAACCTAGGTTCTCGACCACAGGAGGGTTGAACCACCTCTAAATTTGGAAAATTACAATAAATGCGGCCATAACTAACAAAACGGAGGAAGCCAATAATCACCCTCTTTGGACAACTGAAATCGAGTTGTCTTGAGCTTAGTAGTTGGAGAGGGTGATGATAAACAAAACCCACATGCTCAATTTGTCCATCACTAGCTGCCAATACCATAACCACTAACTTGCCTTGCATTTTTGTGCAATACTGGGTGCTGGAACGAGTGCCAGATCGGGTACCAGAACAAGTGCTGAAACGAGTGTCGGATCAAGTTTCAGAACCAGAAACATGGTGTGTTTTCCCTGTAACAGCAGAAAAACATGAATTAACTCTTGGAAATCATAGAACATGATGAATTAAACTTGATTTAGTCATTAAACATGAATTACACGTACCTTATGGCAATTATACCATTTTATCATAAAATTCTTCAAAAAGCTCATTTGAAAGATGAAATATGCATATGTACATATGGAAACAAGTATATAATAATGTCATGAAAATGATCATATGTCGGGCCCAACATTACCCCCACACCTACGACTTTGCAGGTCCCATTGAAAAGAAAAAGAAGTTACCCCTCAGAACTAGGCTTGCTGAGGAGGATCGAATTTGGAAGTTTCTCCTTCTTGCTGTGTGGACTTAGCCTTGTGCCTCTTTTGTTGCTTCAATTGTGCTCTGAGGTTGTGGTTAGATCTAGTCATTTCATCAACCAGCCACTGAAGGGAATTGACCTTTGCCTGAAGGACTACATTATCATGATGAAGGTGTGTTTCTATTGTCTTCCTCTCTTCCAACTATTGGAGAAGCTTATGGTTTTCTTTTTGTAGCTACTCTATGGTTGGGACATAATTGGTGATATCCGAGGAAGGCTTAGATGCTTTGAGGGATGTGGACGATTTATCAGTTTTAGGATCAAGAGTAGGAATGGGTGAAGTAGGAGTGATGGGAGATCAGAGAGGCGAGGTAGGTTTTAATTTTGTTTTTATTAGTGGATCTAGTCCATTCATAGAGACTTCTCTAGGTTTCTTATGAGGGCTCTCAAGGTCGGAGGGCACTTGGATAGGATCCGAAGCAGGTGGAGGTTTTTCATAATGATTGGTTCTTATGTTCCCAGTACTCTTTCGAAAGGGTCCCTTACCAAATTGGTTGGCTCCCCTCTTGTTTACGGGAATGATGGGAAAGTCTTGCTGCATTACTTCTTAGGGCTTCTTAGGTGTAGTATCAAGAGAAAATGAAGGCATTGAGGGGTCAACAATAGGCTTCTTTTGGTCTTTGTTCTTGGTCTTTTTCCCTAATGAAGAAGTAGGAATATCAACAAGATTTTGGTATTGTTTCGACAAAGACAAGATTTGTGCAATGGAGTTTGGATTTTTTGGAGAGTGAGGCTTGGATGGAGAGATAGTTTTTAGGCTAAGTGGTTTTTTGTCGGTCTTAACTGTCAAGTGGGGGTTTGCAAATTGGTAGTTAAAGGAATCCCAACTTTGTCCCTGTTTCTCTAGTTCAGTAAGAACGAGGAGTTTTATCAAACCATGGTGGAAGAGACTATTGTGGGGGTTAGTCACACTTTTCCTCACTTGAGAGAACATCTTCTCCAAGATTTTGAGAAAATAAAATGGAAAGTTCAAGGGTTTATTGAATAGAAAATGAGCCAGCAATCTAAAATGACAAGCTTTGAAGGTGGAGTATCTACCTTCACATGTAATTAACCTTGTGATGATGATCAGGGGATTGACCAATTATGGATTTATCCACTCCTTAGCATACCCTTTCACTTCTGAAATGGTCTCGAATTTAGGCTTAAACACCCTGTTGTAACTTGAGCACAACAATTGATGATTCTTGAACCATCTATCTCCCATTCTTGGGAGTTTGGTTGCAACAACAATTGACTCTTCTATGAATTCAAAGTTGAGAGACCCTACATGTGTTATCTTTCCATCAAAACTAAATGTAAATTGCATAGAAAGATTGTCATCATAGCCTTGCAAAATAGACATAAATGGCCCCTAGCCAACACGCAATAACACTTTCCTGCACTGTGCAAATTCTGGAATGGCAAACAAGTCTGCATAGGAGGAGGGTTCATATCTCCTGGGCATTATGACAGAGTTTGAATTCACCAAGAAAGGGAGAAATCAAGCCAAGAAATGACACAGATTGGGCATGGTCTGAGTGTGATTGGAACAGAGGGCAAATTTTACCAAGAAAGGGTGCGAATAGGCCAAGAGATGGCACAGGTTTAGAACAATCTGAGTGCGATTAGAACATAGGGCGAATTTGGCAGAGGTTGGGCGGAATTCCTTAACACAAGGTAGAGAAAATGACAAGGGAAAATAAAATAATAGAGTGCCCAGGCCAATTTTTGATGCACTTAAGGTGGAGTGAGTTACACACATGTGCGTGCGTGCTGCCATGTGTGATAAATTCGAATTCAAAGGCTCAATTTTTGGCAATGGACTGGTGCATAATTAGATCAATGTCCAAGTCTTTTGACTTGGACATTTGATCATAATGATATGAGGCATATTTTAATCAATGCCTACAACCAATATAATTTAACATAATTGAATTCTGGTTACCTGGAATCTAGGAAAGTTATTGGTATGCAATTCAATGGAACTTCAAATGGCACTTCAAATGACTTCTCATTCGACACCTCATACGGTACTTCATCCGGTACCCCTGTGTTAAGTGCATTTTCGCCTCTTGTAATGGATAGCCTGCAATTTTGAAGTGTTTTTGACAACCATAGTGGTTAATGAGCAGATGCAGAGTGCTCCATGCTCACTCATTCTTCTTGCTTATGACATATAATGTCGAAACCTATAATGAATGGGTTATAGCAAGCATAAAACATGTATTGTCAAACCTACAGTATGTAGCTTGTAATGGAAGATAAGAAATAAAGAGTGGCTTGTTAAATAACCAATAAAGAGTGGTCTGTTAAGCATGAGCTCAGTAATGTATAACACACTTGAGTTAAGCATTTAAAAATAACATGACTATCCATGCAATAACCTATATCATGGTAATAATACAAAAATTCTTGCAAAGACTCTTTTCTCTAGGCAATGATCATTTGTCAGTTCATGAAACCCTCCCCCACACCTAAGTATTGTGACACCTCACAATCAAAAGTATAGAAAACTAGTCAGTATCCCCCAATAGCCGAATATTTACAGTATGTCAAGTGTAAAGATGAAATTTCACAGATTGGCCTAACGAGACAGTTAGTATATGGCCCCACCTATAGGATAAGAGATACTATATATAGATAAGAAGAGGTAAGGAAGAGAGTTTCAAGATAGTCTTAAAGTTATTTCCCAATGGAAAGTGTATGGAGTTCATTAACCTTAGCTTAACCACACATACTTCATGTCATCCTTGTCTGCAAGTAATTCCGTACATTAGGACAAGTTTACATTTATTATTATTATTTTTTTCAGATTACCATCCTTGCTAGGTAGAATGCCTCGCTACTAGCAAGCCTGTTCAGTACTCCAGCGGGTTTACCTAGTCATACCACAGGCCGATACCTACTGCCAACAAACCTGTTTAGTATCCCGACAGGTTTTCCTCTTAAACACTCAGAGACTGGTCCTCCATCTTTTAAGATTTTAATATAAGATTGCTTATGCAAGAAGATGGGGGGACAGCTCTGAAAACAACTTTTCTTTTCAATTAGGATGGTATTTATGTTAGAGGATGACTTTTCGTTATATTATTAGTGGTTTTCCTAATGTAAGGGGTACTTAAGCGGATGTGGCCTATATAAAGATATGATATAATCAAGCTATTTAGTGTGTAGTGGATGGTACCATCGAGAAAGAACAAAAAGGTATCTCTAGGCTCAACTCACTTAATTCTTTTGTTATTATTATGATGTTTCCATGACTAACTGCTAATGAGACCTCCCTGTTACTCTTTGATAAGACACTTGACTTACTTACACAGGTTTCTTGGAAAACCTGTATGAGAGACCTCTAGGCTTGATAGTTATGGTATCACTTCCTTATATAGTGGTGAAGAGTTTCAAGAGAAACTGCTTTAGAATTCCTTAAAAATGATAATTTTTCAAAGACATGGATAATTACAGTAAGTAACTATTCATTTGATGCTTTATCAGACACAAAATTCAAGTATAACAATGTTTTGAAGAAAGATCTTGAAATTGTGTACTCCTGGTGAAATAAATACGTACAAAAACCTCTTAGAATTTCCTTATTAACATAAACTATTTACATATATACAGTATGAAATTTTTTAAATTTTTTTTTCAAGAACAAGGGGGGGCTTCCCCATCTACTAAGGCCAATTCCTTGTCAACTGACATGAGCTGTAGAAAATCCTCTCTGGAAATGGGCTTATGATAAAATTTAAGTCGGTGTCCATTTACCACAAAGGAGACTTGTCCATTGTCAATTGTTTTAATTTTTATAGCTCCATTGTCATATACAGTGTCTACCTTGTAAGGGCCCAACCAACGGGTGGTAAGTTTCCCTTTGAAGGTTTTGAACTAAGAATCAAACAACAAGGCCCAATCACCAGGCTGGAAGTGGTTTTTTTAATAAACTTGTCATGCCACTTGATCCTCTGGTTTTGGACCAATATTGTCCATTGGATGGCATCTTTCCTGATTTCGTTGAAATCATTCAACTGCAGGGCTCGTTGCTTCTGAGCCTCATCCATGTTCAATCCTAATTCTGTGGAAATATGGAAGGTCCTTACTTGGAATTCTATTGGTAAAAGTAATTGTTTCCCGTACACTAGCTCATAAGAGGTATGCCCAGTGGTATTTCTCCAGGTAGTTCGGTATGCCCACAAAGCTTCTGGGATCCTATCAACCCAATCTCGGTGATGTAACTGAATAGTCTTGGTCAAGATGGATTCCAAAACATTGTTTGTGGATTCTACCTGACCATTGGCTTGCGGGTGGTATGGAGAATATTTACAATGTTTAATCCCATATTTATTTGTTAGCTCATTCATCATCTTGGAAGTGAATTGAGTGCCTTGTTCGGTAACAATTTCATGAGGGGCACTGAAGCAGGTAAAGATGTCTTCATAGATGAATTCGACAACAAACTTCTCTGTGGCCCTAAATAGGGCTTTTGCCTCTACCAATTTGGTGACATAGTCCGTACAAACCAAGATATAGTTCTTCCTACGGGACATGGGTGAAATTGGTCCTACAAAGTCGAGGGACCATTTTTCGAAGGGTTCTATCATAACTTGGGTCTGTAAAGGCATTTCATCGGCTGGCGTAGGTCTACCTATCCTTTGGCAGCTATCACAACTTCTCACATACTTGGAAACATATTTGAAAATGCTACGCCAATAGTAACCTGAATGTAACACCTTATATGCTATACATTTGTCATAGAAATGGCCACCACATGGTCCATCATGAAAAATTTGTAGTATTTCAGGTACTCATCCTCTCGGACACATCTATGAATAATCAAATCAAGACCTGTGCAAAACATATCATGACCAACCCAAGAAAAATTAGCACTCAGTGTAATAATTTTCCGCTTTTCATAAGGTGACAAATGAGACGGTAAGTTCATAGTAGCTAGATAGTTTTCCATATTCAAAAACCATGGGGTATTGAGAGAAAGGGAAAATATATGATCATCTGGGAAACTATCATTTACAGGGGTATCATCATCCTCATTCTTTATGCGGGAAATAAAGTCAGCTACTACATTATCTTTTCCAGGTCGGTCAAGCAAATTGATATTAAATTCTTGCAATAACAAGAGCCACCTAGTTACTCGACCATTAGTTATAGGTTTGTTCATGAGAAACCTAATGGTGGAATGATCAGTGTGTACAAATACTTCATAACCTATAATGTAATGACGAAAATTGTTAATAGCATGAACAATTGCCAATAACTCTTTCTTAGTGATTACGTAGTTCAAATCGGCAGGGGACAAGTTCTTGCTTACAAATTAAATGGCATAGGACTACTGGTCCTCTTTCTTCCCTAATACCCCTCCTATTGCTGTGTTGGAGGCATCAATGGATATATGAAATGGAGGAGTCCAATTAGGCCTTCTAAGAACTAGTGCCACAGACAGCTTGGCTTTTAGGGTTTCAAAGGCAGTTTGGCAATGCTCAATCCAAACAAAATCAACATCTTTTATCAATAATCCAAACATAGGTGCAACAATCTTTGTAAAATTTTCAATAAACCGTTGGTAATATCCAAAATTTCAAAAAAAATTTCTTACCTCTTTTTGGGTCTTGGGGGGTGGAAGTCTGACAATGACCTCAATATTTGCAGGATCAACTTTTATCCCTTCAGATGAAACAGGATGTCCTAGAACCACTCCTTTAGTTAACAATATTTTGCATTTTTCATGACTTAGAGATAGGTTCATTTCCTGGCATCTGATGAAGACTTTTTCTAATTTGTCTAAGGCTTCCTGGTAAGTGTTTCCATAGACTATGAAGTCATCCATTTAGACCTCCACACAATCATGAATAAGATTAGAAAATATCCCTAATACTGCTCGTTGAAATGTGGCAGGAGCATTACACAATCCAAATGGTAAGACCCTATAGGAATAGGTGCCCCACGGATAAGAAAAGGTAGTCTTGTCTTGGTCCTCGAGTGCTATCAGAATCTGGTTGTACCTGCTGTACCCATATAGAAAGGAGAAATACTTCTTTCCAGACAAGGTATTTAGAACTTGGTTAGTGAAAGGAAGAGGAAAGTAGTCTTTCAGAGTGGCCTTGTTGAGTTCCCGGAAATCAACACAAATTCTCCATTTCCTAGTCACTTTCTTTGGAACCACTACAAGAGGGGATACCCACTTACTATCGGATATGGGATAGATAAATCCGACATTTAACAACTTTTGGATTTCCTCCTTGACTATGTCTTTGAGTGTTATGTTCATCCTTCTCTGGGGTTTCCTAACAGGTGTTACTTCCCCCTGGGTGTATATATGATGGATGCATGTGTCAGGGTGTATACCCTTCATATCGGTGTATTCCCAAAAAAATGCTCTTGATTGTTCTTTAAGGATATCTACTAACCGTTTCTGTTGGTCTATATCTAGCTCGGAGTTTATATGTAAAAATTTCCCTGGACTAATCTCGTAGATAATAGTATAAGACATGGTAGACTAATCTATCTCAAAAATAAAATATGTTGAAGACAAAATGGATGGATCGAATTGTTCTTGAAATTATTCCCCAAACATGTACTCAAATTGGAGAAAATACTGTGGAAAATCCACACATGTGATAGCATAAATGAACTGGTTTAGCACATTTTTTGTTGTGTTCTCCTGAAGTGCCCATGCATGGTCACTTGGCAATACAGGTTCTTCCCAATCCTTGTTCTCATATGGGAATTCAATCCGCCATATATTCTCCATAATAGGTTGATCTGGAGGGTAAATGGTGAGCTTTTGGATAGAGAGACCATTCCAAATGGTCATTTCTCCTTCTCTACAACCAATAAATGCATTGGCTGTGGCTAGCCAAGGTCTTCCCAAAATAGCGGGATGGCCTTGGGCAAGGTCCTTTGAATGAATGACAAGGAAATATACTGGATACTACCATGAGGCTAGAGTAACCATGACATCATCTAAAATCCCTTCAGGTATAACCCTAGTCTTATCTCCTAATTCCAAAATAGTTGGGGTAGGTCGAAGAATAGGTTGAAACTGTAATTGTTCCAAGGTAGTAGCAGTCATAACATTGATGGTTTCCCCTAGGTCTATGAGAGTGTTTCCGATGGAGACCTATTTAATAGTTATGGTCACTATAGGGTTTCCTGGATTCCCATACTTTGCTAGATTTGGCTACTCTGATATGTAGTTAGAGAGTCCTCCTACCAAATGTACTATAGGGGGGTCCTTTTTCTTCCTACCTGGCTTGTTAATACACAATTCTTTGACTACCTTACCATAGATTGGAATGTCTTTAATGGCTTGAAACAGAGGAATATTAACACAAATATTTTTCAATTCATTCAAAATGTCAAATTCTGGTCGGGTGGTAGGTTTCTCGATTACCAATCGGTCTGGATAAGGAGGGACCTTCATAATTTGTGAAGGTTCATTTTGGGGAATATTGGGCTCTTGATTCTTCGGGGTAATAACAACTTCCCACCTAGTGTCATCCATGGGTTGTTGGGTGTGTTACACATTATTTTCATCATCCCTATGAACGTTAATGATGTAAACCTATCTGTTTCCTTTAGAGGGGTCAATGGCCTGAGTTCCTAAAGAGAGAAGGGAGAAGAACTTTTCCTGATAAAAGAAGTTTCATTTTCCTGTGTAAAAATCTTATTAAAAAGGAAGTTCGCAGGCTGCCTATGTATTAGGGTGCGAGAATGCCTGATTCTCATAGGTTGCATCATATCTAGGGTGAGAACAGTTCGAAGGTTTCACTATAAGAAGGGTGCGAGAATGTTTACACGTGGGAAAAAACGAGCGTTTTCTCGAATATTCTAAAAGGCGAAACTTCCATGGTGAGGTGGCATCTGAATGGTTTGGATCTTACTCACTTTCATGATTTAGTGGGATCATCCTAACCTCCTCACCTTATCCTCTTCAACTTATAAAAGGAGAGGAGCTCTCATGGAGAAGGGGTTCTTGAGCTTGGGTTGGTTCTGGAGCTTGTTAGCTTTGGTTGGCTTGGAATTATTAGCTTGGTTGGAGTGGCTTTGAGATTTGCTTTGTCAAGATAGATTGTGAATATCATCAGATCTATGCTCTCAGAATTCTTGGAGTGAAAGTGTGTGGGGAACGAAGGACAGTTGGAAGGGACCTTACGACATCAAGGCCATGGTTGTAATCTCTCTTTCACATTTAATTTGATACAGTAATATGATTCTTTCCTATAAATCTTGTTGTGTTTTATTGCATGATTCCTTGATCACATACATAGGTTTATATTGAGTTTATGCTATTACTATCACTTTGGTCAATTGTGTTCTTTTGCAGGTTCATCATTGTATGAGGGTTGGAACGGAGCTAGGATGGCGATGGAGAGAGGAAGCGACATTAAAACGGTATGTCACTCATCCCTATTTAGTTAGTAAATTCAATATCTAAAACTTAAGGAAAGTGTCATGTTCTGTCCTGTTTTGTTCTAGATCCAGGTGGATCTAGGGAGATCTGTTAGTGTCTACACCTACCGATTTGTCCAATAACAGGGTCGTTTCTTCTTCTTCTTCCTGGATGACTACTGAAGGCCACTTCCTATCTAGAACTTTTCTTGATCTTAGTTGAATTTTCTATAATGGAACATGAGTAATGACATATGTCGAGAAGGCCTGCATCTCAACATTGTCAAGAGGTTGAGGGGGCTTATTATTGGGGTTCGACATATGCTGATAATAGTGTTGGTCTTGGGGAGCTTTCATTTTGATATTGTAGGGGTTGTTGTTATGGGATAGGAGGTAAAGGTGGTGGAACAAATCCTGGCAAAAGCTGTGGAGTGTTCGATGGGAACTGAGGATAAGGATGGTTGGACATAGGAATAGGTGGAGCTTGAGGGTTTCCTACATTGTTTCCTCCTCTCCATCCTTGTAGCCAAGGATTTTGGTACTGAGTAGACCAGTTTTTCCAACCTGGTGGGTTCCATTGTTGTTGTTTTTGATAATAGGGTGGAACTTAGGATTGTAGATCTGGGTATGTGGGATGATTCCTAGGCTGCCATGGCCTCCTAGGTGAATAAGAAGATTCCCCAGAATCTCCAATCCTATAGATGGCTAATAAATCAGGCAAGGATGGGCATTTCTCAGTTGAATGGTCTTCTATATAGAAGCCACAAACTGAAATGTTATCTAATGGGCATTCCCTTGAGGAATGCTTCCTTCTGCATCTTGGGCAATATATTCTCATTACTGCATTCTCCTCCTCCTGTTTCTTTTTGAGTTTAAGGGTGTCCAACTGGGAACCTATTATGCCTAGGATGTCTATCTTGAAGTTTTCTAGACGTTTCCCTATCTCTTCTCTTGTAATACCACCTGAACTAACTGGTTTTAAGTTTCTATTGTAAGGGTCCCGAACATTCTTTTCTATTATGGCTCTACTCCTTGAGTAGTTTTTACACATTTCACATATTTCAACAAATGGTTTACGAGAAATATCACCTAATGCCATCAAGTTAAGCATCTCTAAATATTCTTCTAAAATTCCCTTAAGTAAAAGAGCCCTAACTACATCCTCTGGGAGGTCATGGTATTTTGACTTCTAGGAGATATAACCAAATCTTTCCATATAATATTCAAGGGTCTCATCTTCTAACTGTTGGACTTTAAAGATGTCATTATGAGACTCTTTGGTCTTGCAGTAGTCTTGGTACTTCTTAAGAAAGATGTATTTCATGGATTCCCAAGACCTAATACTGGATTCTCCCAACCCCATGAACCATCGTAATCCAACGTCTTTGAGGGTGGCAGGAAAGAGTTTTAATTTATGGGCATCGTGCACATAGTTGTAGCTCCTGCACAAGATGTCAAATTCAAATAGGAAGGTGTCTAGATCTTCAGTGCTAAGAGAGGAATATTCTTCATGTTGACATTTGGAGTGGTGTCTAAAATCGGAAATCCGAAGGTATTTTTGGTTTGGTTTCCAGTTTCTTCTTCCTCCCTATGTATTACATTGTTATGGTCCTCCTGATCACCGCTTGATTTTCGAAAAGGGAATACCTAGGTGGTTTTACTTTTGAATAAAACAAGGTTTCCCTTTGATGGAAAGGCAGTTGAGATTATTGGTACCAACGTTTCTGTGTCAATTTGAGAGATAATTACATTGGCTGAGCTACCAAACAAAAGATTCACTTGTTCAGGGTCTATGATATCTTCAAAATTAGGATTTCTTGGTGGTGGTGTAAAAGAAAAAGCTACATTGTTTGGTTCTGCGGAAGGATCAAGTGGTCTTGCCTCCTATCCCAATATGTTTGATGCTTCAATTTCTTGTTCTATAGTGCTCCCTGTGTTAGTCTTTTCGGAGACTATTTTATCTCTTTGGGTTGAGCTAGCTCCTATTTTTCGATATTGATCTGCAGATTTTACAAGCGGAATGTTCCTTCCCCCAAAAATATCGAAAGGAACCTTGGTTGAAAGGTATGATTTAGATTTAATGTATCTACCTTATGGGTCTCTAGGTCTATTCATGAAAGAAAACAAAAAAAAAGGAAAAACTACCATTGCGTTTGGGGGAGCCTGCAATAGAAAATGCGTAGATTTACTGAGTTGGCTGCTATTCCATCCAAGATCTCATAAGAGGGAATTTATTTTATTGGTTCGGTTGGCTGCTCCAAATTTTTAAATATTCTTAATGGAATAACCATTTTATTATCTCGTGACATAAAACATTCTGATGAGAGTGAAATAATTGAGGAATCCCTCA
>JZKD02S1933297.1:228429-246118 GCA_000966675.3 Picea glauca
ACAAAACTAATTTGAAGGAATTAAAGTCACACTCAATTATATCATTCAAAAACCTATAGTATCTATTTTCAGATTCTCGAGGACGTCTGTCACTCCTAGAGGAAACATTAGTAACCTGGAATACTACATTATCCCACTATCATAAGTTTTTTTGGTTTCATCCAACTATTTGATGTGAAATTTAAAACCATTGCACCACACAACCTTGTGGTGTTTCAACTGCAATATGCCAGACATGTAAAAGATGCATTGTCAATTAATAATAAATAAATTTATATAACTTGGGAAGTATAATATGAAAAAAACACACCTACAATCACATTAATATAATATAAAATAACTGAATAAAATGGGTGAATTTTTTTGCCTTTCCATCTTTCAAACAATATGCTAAATCTATTTCCCTCTATGTAACATCAGAATCTCCATTACGACGAGCTTCTCTAACCAATTCAAACAGTTTTTTCCATGATAATCTATAGCCATGACATTGTTTACATCTATCAATCCATACCTTCATGCAATCAATATTTTTTGCAATGTATAAATGTAGTGCATCCCAATCTTGAGCAACTGACCAATCAAAAATTCACAATTAACCAATATTAAATATTAGTTATAAACATGGTAAATATTAATAAATGATGAAAGAATAAATATTAAATGAGAATGATCATATACACAAAAAAATGAAATTTTATATTTATTAAAAATATCCACAATTTAATTACCTCTCACTTTCTTCATTGTACCTTTCCTCAACAACTGCTCCCTTTCAAATTTTTTGATGGAGTTCACATCCCAAATGCAATCCACTACATGCATATCTTGCATTGTTAATTTAGGAAGATACTGACTAATATACACCATGGATTGATATACCATATATCCCTCCACCATAGAACCCTCAGGACATGCTCTTTGTCTAACCAAATCCTTCAATGATTTGAAGTGCCTCTCCACCATCCACATTGACCTTGTGTGTACAGGTCCACACATTTCAATCTCCTCAACTTGGTGTATGAGGTAGTGTTCTTGTGCATTGAAAATTGATGGAGGTAGATACTTCTTCATTTCACAAATTAGATGAGGAGTTTATCTCTTCCAATACATTTATCATCTTCATGGATTTCTTTCAATGACAACCATCTACAGATCACGACACAAGAAAATAACATGTTTCAACAAAACATAATACATATTACATTACACGTAAAACACATGTCATTAAGTACACCAAAAAATTGAATTTCTTTTTCCATATACATTGCAGCTACTTACATAATGTATTTTCCAAGATCATATATAAATAGTTCTACGTTGTTGTCAAAGTCGTTTGGGAGAGATAGAGATAGAACATACTGTAACAATAAAAATGAATTCGTTACTTGTTTCAAAACTAGACAAAAAATATAAAAATCTCAAAAAATGTATATGACCAATATATAAATGTTGGCAGAGGGGCAGACCTAGGGTTCAATGCTTCAACAAAGCACCAAATAAACCGTAACTACCAACCCTTTAAGCAACACCTACGAAGCATATGAAGTCTCACCTGAGGTAGGGGTAGGGGGGTTTCAAGGCTCAGGTGTCTACAACCAAGCTGGGACATAGATCTGTGATTACAATACCTAGCAGGGCACTTAGCCAACAATATGCATTAGATTACGATCCTCATGTACATCACAGATTACCCCTCATTACAGAGTAGCATAGTAATAATAAAGATCAAGTACTTACCATCACTTAGCACACAACATTAGCTCAGATATAGCATTCATTCACATCATTAAGCACTAAGATACAACATCATATGCATTCATTATACATAACATCAACAACACTAAGAAAATAATCACATAAGAAACATCGCACAAAGCATATCAAGACATAGGATATATGTGGTTCAATCCAGTGTGGGGCTACATCCACCAACTTATTCTTCTTCTTCTTTATTAGTCTTCGATCTCCTTACATTCATATTCTCCTATGCACAAATCCATAGAGCCCAAATCCACAGTGGACAGGTGATTTGTGCATAATGCACTAGATCCACCTTCCTTAAAATTAAGTTAAGGCACAGAGCCAACTTCTCAATATCACAAAGCACTTACACTTCTTGCACTAAGCCAAAATCAATCTATTGTGCACATAGCCACTAGTATTCATGCACTAAGCCGATCAAATCTACTTCTTACATCACTTAGCTACTTATTTATACAATTAAAAAAAGGCCTAAACATGGGTATACCCATGGGCCTACATCCCATAACTCGTTACATAAACCCTAAAAACCCTTTTCTCGGTCCACAAGCCTTCAAAACAAGTGAGATCCTATGATATCTGCTCCACCTAGGCACTCCATCTTCGATCAGCATGTCAAAGTGCCAAAAGTGGTCAAACCCGACCAATGTTTCCTCAAAACTTGGTCAAGGGCCAGTAGGCCCCCAACACTCACCTGTGACTCATCCCAAGTCACTCAGATCTGGGCAGGATTGCTTCGAAGGCCTCGAGCTTAGCTCGAGCCGCCTCGACTTGCGACTTTGTTAGAGCCTCCTTCTCGAAAAAATCTTGAATTACTTGCTCTGTAATAGGTCCTTCTAGTCACTATTCTACCATTGCAACTACTTGGTCTAGCTGCGAGCCTTGGCATTCAATCTCTTAAAAAAACATCCAGGCTTCATCCTGCACTGGCTGGAGTCTCTGTGTCACTTCCATGACTTTTCTCTGGATTGCAGTAATCTGTTGCTAATCTACACACTGTTCCTATGATATTTTCATCTTCTTGAATGTAGTAAGTAACTTTATCTGCGCTTGCACGGTGGATGCCTGCTGCTTCTTCACCTCCTGGAGTTGTGCTTCCAATTTCCTCAGCTTCAGATCTTCTGCAAGGCACTCATAGGTCTGCACACTTTGATCACTTAGTTTATTACACTCTGAGGTGAGTTCCCTGATTCTTTGTACGATGTTCCTGACAACTTCCTCCCTTTGGTCGCACACTTCTTGTAGAGTGCTCGACATTGCTTGGATTTCCATCTCCATTACTCTTGCTTGAAGCTGTTGGAGGGCTTCAGTGAGTTTCCCCAATTGCATCTCAGTTGACTCTAGTTCCTCCTGTGCCAAGCTCGACACAGAGTGAAGTGTTTTAGCCCCTACCTCTTCAACCATAGTCTACTCTTTGAGCAACTGGTCTTTTTCTCTTTGTATCTTCTCTTTTTCCTCCTCGAACATCGCCCTTATTTCATCCTTCTTCTCCTGTGCAACTCAAAGTTGCTCTACGATCTCCTCCTTTTCTTCCTTTGGGGATTTTTTATCCTTCTCCTTTCCTTCTTGGGCTTGACGAAGTTGAGCCTCTGTTTCATTTTCTAATCATCATAATTGGGTGGGATCATTCCCCAATTCTACAATTTTCATTGAAGAAGGCGCAGTAGGTACTGTGCGGCTTGAATGGATAGCTTGCTGTATATCCTTGAGATCCTTTTCTATTCTTTCATACAATGTTTCTTGCTTTGCTTCATGTCTCAGCAGGATATCTTTCGAGGCATCTTCCACGACTATGATGATGAGATCGACATCATCCACTGTGAGCATATTCTTCGATTGAGGCTTATTGGCTCGAATCTTCTTTCATGCTAAGGATTTCTACGGGGAAACCTTCATTTTCTTCGATGTTTTGGCCTCTGTAAGGGGATCCTTCGTCAATGTAACTTCTCCTTTGTCTCTTTTTCCTCCTTCTTCCCCTCCTTATTCTTGATTTTCTTCATCTCCTCCTCCTCCTACAGGTGATTCAGGACTACTTTCCTCTGAGGCACTGTCCTTCTCATCACTTTCTATGTTCTGGACATCCTCCATTCTCTTATTTTTCTTCTATCCATCATGTTTGACCCAGGTGACCAATGGAATTTTGATGATGTCGGGGTTAGAGAGTTCTCCATCTTCAATTGGGACAAGGAACTTTGCAGGCCATTCTTTAGTGATCTCTTCCATGTCTTGATCGGTCAACTTATAGTAGGAATTCAAATCCTCTTTACTTTGATCCTTGCGTGTGGTGATGTAGATAAAGTGTCGATCTACGTGGAACTTCACTAATGATCTATACTAATGCAAAGTGTTTGGGGTCATTCGTGGAAATGATTTAATGGAATGCTTCAATTGTAAGTAATAAGCATGGAACACCGAGTTCGATTGTCACCGATTCACCATATCATTTGTGTACCACAAGGTGGAGAACCTTGTGGCCAATGGATCTAATGGCTCAACTTTCAGAAAGGATGCTCCTTTCAGCATTTTCCAGGCGAAAAATGTGATCAATACCAGGAGCCAACTAAAATGAAACTCATATCCCTGATCTTGTTGTTCAAGACAATCCTTCTCCAACTCGTTGACAAGGTAACTCACCCAGTTCATTTTTATGCCTTCTACAGACTTCCCTACGAGGTCTACTACAAATCCAGTGACTTGTGTTGGCCGATTCTTTCTGACATGATTTCCATCTATAAGCTGAAAATCTAGGCACACTGCACCATCCTAGATGGAGGCTACCTTGTAGCCTCGCTTTCCCTTTTCTACATCACCGTAATATTCCTTTATATGTTGTGTTAGGGAGCGATCTGAGGTCTTCCCTAGGTAGAACTGGTGAGGTTCTGGTCCCTTCATACTTATTTCTATGATGAGGTGGATCAACATTGAATTCACAATGATGCGCCTATCAAGCCACATATACCCTCCATGGTAGAACGACAGGGAGATTTTAATACAAGTTTTAAGCTGCTTATGTTGACCGAAGTGGGGGATCTTCATTACATTCAAGATCATCGATGGTGCAAGATCCTTTATTCATGGCTGGGAGAATCTATGTGGCTTCTTTCCAGTTTTCTTCATCAAATACCTATGCAGTGTGAGCATCACATAGTTTTTCCTATATCCGAGGTTGAAGTCGTTGTTCTTCAGCACTGGGATATGTCCTAACTGAGGTCCAACTAAGCGTATCCCATTCGGGATGTATGCGGGGTCAATGTGTACTCAAACTCCCATGGGATGTTTTCATGGTTAACCACACCAGCAAAAGGCAGGATGTAGTTTGGCAAGACTGATGAGATATGCTTTGTGTTAGACAGACCATCGCGGTTCTTGCTTCATTTCTTAGTAGTGTAGCTAGAATGCTGTCTAGTTGATGAGGATGCTTGCAATCCTCCAGTCAACGATGTCTGTATTCCCATAGACATGACTCTCTCAATCATTAGTTCTACAAGTATTTCCTCCATAGAATTATATAATAGGATATGTTCTCCCGACATTCACACTCGTAATCAAATAACTTGGGTAGGCGAACAGACAAGAAAGATACTCAAATTGGTGGTGAGGTATAGAAAGTAAAACGCGATGTGAAATCCATTCTCTGTTAGCTCAGATATATCAGTTTGCAAAATGTGGTATCAACGCAACGTTTGATATATTAAATTAGCAACGTCGTAACAAATTCCTCCAATGGTTAGGAATTCCTCAATCAATACAAATCCATCCGTTATGGCACAGTCTCAATGGTCCAAAGGCAGTATTTTTGGAAATAACTGTGTTTCTATCGATTTTGGAGCATCATTCTAACGGTTGGGACGCCTACAACAGTCATATGGCTTCACCTTGGTGAAGTCCCATTCTACATTGTCCTGATATTCCGGTGAGGTTCAAGTTTTGTAGATCTGTTCGCTGTGAAGTCATTTCTCGAACTTCCCTTAGTTTTTCTAACTTATCTTTGTTCTTATTGAGATTCCTTACCTTCTTTCCTATGATTTGAGTCTCTGGATTCCTCTTTCCATTCTTATTCTTATATTTTCTTACATAGTGACTTCGCGTTGCTGATGTTCTTTCAAAGGGTTCATAGATAATGCCTCTTTTCTTACTAGGTCCTGGGTGGACATACGTTCTTCTTGCATGGATAGGTTCTTTAAATTCTCTGGCCCTTGGTTGCTTCGACTGATCCTCTTTTTCTTCTATTAGTCACACTATTCTTCTAGTTATGAATTCCCTTAATTCTTTCTTTCTCTTTTCTGTGGCTTCCTCCTCTGTTGTACTTTTGATCCAATCCTTCTCAATCCAAGTCTATCCCAATAAAAGTGAAAAAGGGGCGTTGTTCTCAACAAACCTAATAACTTCAAAGTCCTCCTCTGTTGACGTTTCATGAGCAATCATAGGTATATTATTAACTCTTCCACATAGGGTTATCATATTTCCTTTAAACAAGCCTATCCTTCCTAATGAAGGTACCATAATAGGATTTCCCAAAATTTCCCAAGTGATTTCTGGCATAATATTCATATTTGTTTCTTCGTCTAATACACAGTCTATGTCAAAGTGTTCTATTCTTGTAACTATGCACTGTTTTTCTTTCAAGATGTTTTATAAACTGATGTCTTTGTGATCATTCATTTATTCTTTGATCTATATTAACATAGTATCTGACTCTTTTTCTGTATGATTCTTTAACATATCCTTAGTTTCTTGACCTTGTTTATAGTCTTCTTGTCTCATGTTCATCCTTTCAAATTTAGCAATCATTCTTGGGCAATCCTCAACCTCATGACCAATAGCTTTACAACAAATACAAAGAGGGCCTATACCCGGGCATTCGTTAGCAAGGTGTCCCGATCTTCTGCAAATATAACATAGTGTCAATCCTCTCTTTCTTTTAAACGATCCCTGGCCTCTCCTGTATTGTGCACTAGGATCACATTTTTGTATGTGCAAAAAATTCTTTCTAGGTTCCTGCATCCACTTATTAGTCCAAAAATTATTTCTATGCATAGGAATAACATATATTTCTCTATTTATATCAAATTTATTCAGATCAACTCTTTCTTCTATCTGTGCCCTAACATTCAGATTAGAACAAAATCTATCAAACATACCTAGATTAATATTTTTGAAGAAAAAATTTCCACTTAGCTTACCTTTACTAGACCATAAAGCTTTAAGATTTTACCTCCTTCTTTTAGATCTAGTTTATTTCTTAGCACATATCTTCGCAAGTAAAGTAGAATACTACACACTACAAAAATAGATCTACGCACATAGCTTTACCTTTTCTTCAGTTCCTAGAAATCAGAGTTTCAGGTCTCGACAACAGAACCATTTTTTGGCATAGGGGCAGACCCAAGGTTCAACGCTTAAAAAACACACCAACAAAACCATAACTACTGGCCCTTTCGACAATACCTGTGAATATGAAGTATCAGCCGAGGTAGAGGTAGGGGGGGTTGCAAGACTCACGTGTCTACAACCAAGCTAGGACACATATATGTGATGACAATACCTAGCAGGGCACTTCGCCAAGAATATGCATTAGATTACGATCCTCATGTACATCGTAGATTAACCCTCATTATAGAGCAACGTAGTAATAATAAATATCAAGTACTTCCCATCACTTAGCACACAACATTAGCTCATATCTATCATTCATTCACATCATTAAGCACTAAGATACAACATTAGATGCATTCATTGTACATAACATCAACAACACTAAGAAAATGATCACATAAGGAACATCGCACAAAGCATATCAATACACAAGATATACGTGGTTCACCCCAGTGTGGGGTTACGTCCACCAACTTCTTCTTATTATTTTTTATTAGTCTTCAATCTCCTTACATTCATCTGCTCCTATGCACAAATCCCAAGATCCCAACTCTGCAATAGATAGGTGATCTGCGCATAGTTCACTAGATCCACCTTCCTCAAATTCAGGTCAAGGCATAGAGCCAACTGTTATCACTGAAATTTTATGTGCAAATGGTTACAAGAATCCATCATTGTCAAACAGTTATGAGGTCACCCATGGACTAAAATTACCACAAAATAATTTCCAAAAGGTCCAAAACTATACAACCAGTGATAAAATTAAAGTGCACTATGACTACACAGGGCGCGCACACACATGCACAAAACAAAAACATAGGAAAAGCGCACATGAGCCCGATGTGCGACTGTGGTCGCTAAAAGTTGCACAGATCTAAGAACGATGCATTTATGAGATTGGTCGGCCTCCCACCCACTTTTGGTTCAGCTTCCAAGTTGATTTGACACTCAAATCTCGACTGGATCCAACTTGGTGGTTGGTCAAAGACCTAAAAAATGCTCTAATTAGCCTCTTTTCACACTACAATCTAGTTGCACAATACCTCAAAGAGGTGCTATAAAACAAGGCCATGGGTGCACTTCATTTTCAAGGAATTCAATAGCAAAGTTATGTTGTTTCTATTCTCTTGAGGAATCCTCTATCCTCATCAAGAGTATACTAGCACCATTACATTGGACAATCCATCGCACCTCTTGAGTGGATTAGTTTGGAATTCTTTCACCATTTTCATTCAAAGTTGTAAGAAGAGCTTATTTGTGGGGGTCCAAGAGCCCTCCCTTGGAGGAAGAAGGGACTCATAGTCCTCTTTCTTCTTGGTGTTTTCTTTCACTAATATAATCCTTTCCATTGGTGACATGAGTCTTATTGGTTTTTTGTTCTTATGTCCTTATGCTCAATAGTTTAGTTGTTCTTTTATTTCTTAGTTTAATTCTCAGTTTTCTCTTTTATATTTATTTCTCTAACCATTTCCTTTATAGTTGTCCTTATTATCTAACTAGACTAATCTTGTATGCACCTCTGTTTTGCTCATCTAGGTGGAAAAAGAGGCACAACAGATTGGCGACTCCATTGGGGAAAGGTATCAATTTCCTACCCCATTTGGGTTTTTATAGCTCTTCTTTAGGTTATTTAACCTACAGGTGCATTAACTGGCCCAAGCTGACCTGCAAAACATCCAATTCCAAGTTGAATTGATATAATTCCATTCATAATTTTCTTCACAACCGTGTGTCTATTGTGCGCGGGTTTATTGGCCCACAGTTGCGCATCGTGCACACGTGCACCAAAATCAAAGTGTTGTTCTACACACCTGCACCCAAAATCCCATTTCGGTCTATGCACATGCGCTCAGTGTGCCTCTATCTACACTGAGACCTGCACACCTATGCAGAAAAATACACATAGTAAGGCATTTTGAGATTTGGGGAAGGCCCCTAGCCTTCTTAAAAGTGATTTCATGCATGTTGTAAGATGCACCACACTTAGTTCGCTCTTCATATAAAGGGATTAATCAAAACACATAGGCACTTAGGGGGTTTTAAAAATCATCATTTCCTCTTTTTCTTTCATTTTTCCACATGGATGGCTTGATTTGACTAAAAGGATAAGTTGGAATCATTTGTAATCACATAAAACTTGCATTGGGACTAGAAGTTGGATAACAATCTCTTAGTATGCTCTTCTCTCATGCTTCCAAGCAACCTTGAGAATCAAAAAAAAATTGTAGGACAATTTCATCTCCCTTAAAAAGACTAAAACCTTTAGGAGATGACAACGGCCCCTCTCGGGACTCCTCTTAGTTTCTTTTTCAAACACATCTTAAGATTTTAACGGGCCCATACATGCCCACATGCTACAAAGATAAGATAGTGTTGAAATTTACTTTCTTAGATTAATCACTAGGAAAGTTTAAAGATTTTGTAATGGTCCGATACATGCCCACATGATCACAATCTAGGATAGTTTCAAAGCTTTTCTTAAATTAAATCACAATAGGGAGTTAAAGGAATAGTAAAGGACCCACATGTCCACGTGTTAGTTTCCTAGGGACTTTTGAATTACGCAAGGTTGTACAAAAGGAATTTAGTTAATGAAGTAATCAACAGTTGTAAGGACCAAGCGAAGTCCACATCCAGCAAGGTGACACTTAATTCATTAAAACATTGCCACACTTTTCACTCATTCACACACAAAAGTCACTTATCGCTCACATAGTTTTCTTCTCGAAACATGGAGGTCAAAGTAAGTTTCCTCCAAAGGGATTCCGAAACACCCCACCCTTTTCTTGACGAAACTATCCACTCCCATTTAATTTCAATGAGGTTAGTTCACACCCCCAATCTCTCAAACAAGCACATCTAAATTTTTTCTAAAAATTCACTAAGTTTTCCTCCACAAGAGGTGCCAAAAGAAATTTTTTAGTCTAGGTAGGATTTAGGGGATAGGCATCCAAATAACTCCCCGTTATCTGGTTCTCACATTTTCAAAACAATAGAAGTTGTCAAATAGGGAACTCAAAATCTTCCAAGTCAAGTGTTCCTAACATCATAAGGCAGGGAGATACCCGTGAAGGGTTGAAGGCCGCGGTCCATTTTTTTTGTGTGTCCCCCCTTGAGGCATCCACCTCTTGGACGGGATCCAGCCCGTGACCCATTTCTTAGGCCAAAACTCTAAATGCTGCACTTTGACCGAGGTACCTAGTGACCAAATTTTAGGACATCTATCGAGGTGGAAATTGTGGGCTGCAATTGCACCTTGATCGGATTTTGTGTGGCTATTGGGAAATATCGCCAGCTCTTTCAGGATATGCCCCCTTTACCCCTCATTATAACTGATTATTTCATCCTTCACTAGTTTCTCTTCCGGTGACTTCAGACCCCACTATTGAGTACTATTGGAAGGTCTAGTGCTATTTGAGAGGAAGAATGTTACGTCTTTTAGGACACGAGCATTTGTTTTCTTTGCTTCCCCATGTGGACAAAACCCACTTATCCACATATATGCTTCTTTTTCAAAATACTTTACGTATGATCCACTTCTGATTACATTTTCATTTAGATATATATCGTGTTAAGTTCACAATTTGTAACCAAGGCTCATTTTTATTTTCTCTCATCACAATTTTCACACATCCACTTAGCTAGTTGTACATCATAGCGGACCCACATAACTCCCATCATTCCAGACGCTTGCTAAACATCCCTCCTATTTTAGGGGGAGTTCCTAGTCTTTCCAACTCATCGACCCCACCTTCTCACACTCCAGTGAGTGACACTGTCTTAGGATTGTCTTTGCTTGGTTCCACATTACTTGGGTCCACTTCCCAAGTCTCTCCGCCCACTCACTCTCCTTTACACAGAAGCAGGGGGCCAACTTCCTCTCAAGGAGGAAGTACCAACCCACCTTTACCCCCTTAAGGGTCAGGATCACAGAACACTCATACCATGGCTGGAACTAATCCTCCACCCCCACTACAGATGCCATATTTGGCCTCTCTTAACATACGAGATCTAAGCAAACTCACAAATGATCCTATATTGCATGACCCCACATGGCCTCCAATGCCTACCAAACTACCTTCAGACATCCCCAAGTTTGAAGGAAAGGTAGGAGATGACCCTGCCAACCATGTCATGACTTTCCACCTATGGTGCTCTTCCAACAACATTATGGATGATTCCATCAGACTACGATTATTTGAATGCACACTCATTGGCCCATCAGCCAAATGGTATGTAGACAAAAAATCAGGGTCCCATGCGACTTTCGAGTCCTTGGCCAAAGCATTTTTGACCTTCGTCCAATTACCCATCCTCCATGACAATGGTCTTGAACTACTCTCTAATTTCAAACAAACCTCAACCACACATATCGCTGATCACATTCACGAGTGGTGTAGATGACGTAGTTTGTGCAAAGTTGAAACCACCAAACAACAGTGTCTTGACGAGTTTCTGAGATCACTTGTCTGTCTCCTCAGTAAATATGTAGCTTCCACCTTCCCTCAATCAGAAGCCATCAGTAATTCTCAACAATACGAAATCAACTATTCACAATCAGGGTACTTATACATTGTACTTCTTGATCTCCCAAAACCCATGCCATTTGTTTAAGACAAACCCAGGATGTGTCACTCAGTAGATGGATTGATTGGCAATACCATGCACCACAGTCCACAACCCTAATAACCACCAATGTATGGCACACCTCAATATCCGCCGGCATATGGGAGCACCTCTTATTACCCCCCACCCTTTTATTAACAACCATACCCTGTTTCTATTCTCCCACCCATCAGCGGGCCACCGCCAACACCCCCAATACACCCACCTATCCAAACAAGTTCTGGTACTCCCTCTACCTTAGCTTATACTCTAAGTACTAGAGAAATAACCATGCCTTCTTATGTACCTTACGGATCACAACTCCCACAGAATATGTACTTTTCATTCCTTGGTCCTCCACATCCCATGAATCCCCCACACCCTCACACTGGGGTGAATTTTGTTCAACCCTCTCCCCTTCAGCAATATCAAAGTTTTGAACAGATGAATATGACAAATCCAACCCATCAATCAAATAATGCCAAAAATAAAGGAAAAAATAGGAACAATAACAACCCAGGTCAAGGCGGTAATCACCCCCAATGGAACCAAACTATCGGAGACAACCAGAATCAATGGAATCAGAACCCCCAGGGGGAGAATAGAAACATTTGTCAAGGGAGAAATAACAATACTATTAAAACTACCTTCCCTTGTGCCCTTTGCGGTGATTTCAGTCATTATACTCATCATTGCCCCCAAATCGCTGATTTTAAACGACTGAAAGACTCAGGTAGTCTACCACATCCTCTAGCACTGCCTGCCCCTCAGCAGGTCCCATAAAAATACATGCAACAACCCCCCCGATCATGCTGTAGAATCCCATTCCACACCAAGGTGTGATGAAAACCCAACAGGACATGCAACCTACCCCACCATAGTTGGGACAATACCTCAATCCAAACAATCCCACAGATTGTACTATCCTCCTCACGAGTGAGGAAGAAATCCTTCTGTAAACACATAGTTATCAATACCATGCACCCACTGACTCTCCTCCCATTCCCCCAGAAAAAATCCTAGCACCAATGGGACCCCTGTTGGTGATTCCTCGCCCTAACGTAGAACCACCTCTTCGCATCCCTCACATCCCATTACACAGGAATGTCCACAACCCACAGGCTAGGGTGGCTCATAATTATAGTTTGGTTGATGACTTAGCACAATCCCTGGCTTCCATGTCAGTCTTAGAAGTCCTTCAAACTTGTCCCACTCAATGGAAATCATTACTTTCCGCCTTGGGGACTGTTGACCCCGTGGATATTCAACTCATCACATTTGATCTCGACAGCGGAGAACCTCGACTCCCCTTTCTAATCACTTTTCAAATCCCAGTGAAAATTAGGAACATTACAGTTCATCGATGCATCATCAATGAAGGATCATCCACATGCATCATGTCCAAGTCTGTATGGTAGAAACTCGGTTCCCCCAAACTCATCCCATCTGTCGTTACATTAAGAGCTTATGATGGACGACCGTCGTCTTCTGAAGGGCTCTTCCAAAATGTCCCTATAGAACTCGAGGGCAAGACTATCCTTATCGACATTGAAGTTATCAACGCCCCACTCGATTACAATATCTTGTTCGGTCGTAGCTACATGTATGCTATGAAGGCAATTGCCTCTTCCGTCTTTCGAGCCAAGATATTCCCCCACAATAGGAAGATCATCACAATTGACCAAGTTTCGCATTACAAGACTAACACTTTTGCCAATATTGATAACATCCTCCCCCTCGTCCATACTCATCCTGAAACGTACCCACTCATTGAAATGGGTCTCGGGATTTTCAAAGACCCATCATTGTTAGGAACTTACCACAGTGCACCACCTGTCCTTCATCCTGCCAATCAAGTATGTGTCATATCGTCCAACGGAACTGACACAGAGGATACCCTTCCTCCTAGGGAGGCTTCTATCATATCTGACGTCCCACTACTCGTAGAACTCCCCCCTCATGAGCCTCTTGCGAACTTGTCAACTCCACCAGTTCACGATTTCTCCTCTCCCCAAGGCCATATCCCAGTTTGGGAGACAGTTCCCCAAGCCATCACTCAAATCTTGTTCTTTTACCCTCCGCAAGGCATACAAGATTTCCAAGTAGCTGCAATGCTTACCCTCCCTAATATGGTGTTGGCAATTCCAGTTTGGTATTTACATCCACCAGAGATGGTCCCTCAACCATCCGTTCCCCCCCAAACATAAGGAATCCCAATGACGATTCCCATACTCACTCCCATGATACCCCCTACACCCCCACTCACTAACCTTCCTGCCATAGCTGGGGGTAGGCGAAAAAATAAGGAGCCCACAACCCCACTTCCCCCCATCATCCAACCTCCTTGCATGTTATGTGAGAAATATGGACACCCAACCAGCAAATGCCATCTTTAGTCGAGTTACGTAACCTCATTCAACCCAGTCAAACACCATCACCTCTCGCCACTGTCACAAATACTATCTCTATATCCTTGAACACAAGTAGCAAAGTACTGCGAACCAAATTCACTTGCGCCATATGTTTAGAATATGGCCATTATACACACCATTGCCCAACGCTACCTCAGTTCCGACAGACATTAGTCGCTGTATGCGAAAGCTTCCAACAGGAACATCATCTAGTTACGTCATCCCCAGCAAACATCACTGACATCCATTATGTCACGACTTCAGTCAACGACTGCATGAGATGCCCTTTCTCTCTATGTGAATCCTTAGATAATTTTACATATCAATGTCCTATGATCATTAAATACAGGCAACACCAGATGGCCCTGATTCAAACCCCTGCACCCTCTACAAAATCGATGGTTGACCTTACATCACCACTTGAGATTCTTCATATCATTTCTCCTAAACCCAAGGCTCTCCCTATCCCTTCGTGGTTCTTGGATGGCATATCCAAGGATTTACCCCCAAATCCCCTCAATTCTCCCATTCATTTCCCTACGAAAACTTTACACCCAACTACCATTGGTACTCCTCAGTATTTCGATATTTGGTTTATGTCGAGCAAACCATCACAATCTCATTGCGTCGTTCCCCCTGCTTATTCTTCATCTGATGACAACCACATGGTGATAGTCACCGATATCACTCTTTTAGACCCCTTGTATTCCCGCCAATTTCATTTTGATGAGAACATACTCGAGGAACTAACCACTCCCGACTTCCCATGGGATGCGCTACATCACAAAGTGCTCTTCTTTTCATAGGAAGCCTTCATGCCTCCTAACGAACACCCCATATACACAGTCAAAACCAAGGATTTTATCCGGTCAGGGGATATCGACTGGTTCAACAACCCCATTCCTGCCCCTGATGCTTTTGAATAAGGAAACATGGACAACATTTCCCCAACCATCAAAATCGATATTTCCATAAAAAATGGAGTTGTTGAGGAAATCACCATTGGCACCGCTTGCACTCCTCAAGAAATCACCGCCTATAAAGCCCTCTTCCAAGAATATCGGGATATTTTTTCCTGGTCATACACAAAAATGCTTGACCTTGATCCCTCTATTGTCGAACATCGCATCGACACCTGGCCTGACATTACACCAGTTCGTAAAAAACAACAACCTGTACACCCATCCAAAGAAGTGACCATTAAAGCCAATATTGACAAATTGTGCACGGCTGGGTTCATCTACCCTATCGCCTATACCTTATGGGTTTCCAACCCTGTACCCATTAACAAAAAATAGGGCACTATCCACGTTTGCACGGACTTTCGCTATCTCAACCATGCTTGTCCCTAAGACAACTTTCCAATGCCTTTCATCAATCAAATTATTGACGATTGCGCAGGCCATGAGGCTCTATCCTTCATGGACAGTTTCTCTGGTTATAATCAAATCCAAATCCACCTAGCTGATCAATATAAAACCGCATTCACCACCCCTTGGGGTATGTTTTCATACCATGTCATGCCTTTTGGCCTAAAGAACGCTGACACAACTTTCCAGTGGGATATGACATACATTTTTCACGATCTAGCTCATATCATCCTCGCATACTTGGACGATCTCACAGCTTGATCCAAAAAATGCACCCATCATCTTGATGATTTACGAATCGTCTTCCAATGGTGTCATTAGTACAACATCCGCTTGAACCCCCTCAGATGCGTATTATGCGTCACTGTTTGGTGCCTCCTCGAATTCATTGTTTCCCAAAGCGGTATTACTGTGGACCCCCTCAAAGTCCAAGCCATCACCAAAATTCCACGCCCATGAAATTTACTCCAACTATAGAGCCTGCAAGGAAACACTAACTTTCTATGATGATTTGTCCCAAACTATGCCACTCGAGCACATGGATTCCTTCTCTTACTCCACCACGACATCCCATTCCACTGGGATGAACATGCCCAAATTTTTTTTGACGATCTTAAAATGGCGCTCTCCAATGCCCCTTTAATTTGTGCACTTGACTACAATCGTGACTATATCCTCTACATATCAGCCTCAACTGTCTCAGTAGTGGGAGTTCTCATTCAAATCGATGATGATGATCGTGAGCATGTCATTTAATACATTAGTAAAAACCTCTCAGGGCCACCCTTGAAGTATAAGCATGAGGAGAAACTAGTCCTTGCAGTCGTTCTCGTAGTCCAGAAACTGCGTCATTACATTCTGCTTCACACGACTAAAGTCATAGCAAATTCCAACCCTATGCAATACTTGCTCAGTCATCGACAAATTAATGGAAAATTTTCCCGATGGATTGTTATCCTTTAGGAGTACGTTCTTTAATTTTCAACACCCAAGAGCAAGAAAGATATCGTCCTCACCGAACTTGTCACAACCTTCCCCTTTGATACTACCAATGCCCTCGTCAATACTGACTTCCCCGACGAACATCTCTTTTATATCACTTCGGATGATCCTTGGTACGGTGACCTCCTTGTCTACCTTCAAACTAAAAAGTTCGAAAACCACCTCTCATGAGATGATCGCTGTCGTATTCTCCACCAACCCCCCCACTATCTCCTCATTGGAAATATCTTATATCAGCGAGGGGTTGACACCATACTTCATCAATGCTTGACTATTGTTGAGGACGATAGAGTCTTGAACAACTGCCATAGTGGTGCATGCAGGGGCCATCTTTCGGGAATGTCCAGTACTTAGAAAATCATCAGAGCAAGTTATTTTTGGCCTACATTGTTTCACGATTGCATTCATTCCATGAAGCAATGTGAGAAGTGTCAACTTTACGCCAACAAATCACAAGCACCACCTCCTCTTCTCCACCCAGTCATTACTGTAGGCCCCTTCTGTAAATGGGGCATCGAACTCATGACTTGTAATCCACCATCCAAAAATGGACACAAATACATTGTTGTCGCAGTTGATTACTTCACAAAATGGGATGAAGCCATGCCCACCTTCAACAACACCACTGACACTGCAGTGCATTTCTTCTTTAATAACGTCATATCCTGCTTTGGAGTACTGCTCCAACTAGTTTTTGATCACGGGAAACATTTCGAGAATGAGATTTTTGTCGAACTCTCATCTTGGTTGGGATTCTCCCATGAGTTTTCCTCACCCTATTACCCTCAGTACAATGGACAGGCCAAAGCAGTTAACAAGGTCCTGAAGACCATGTTGTAGCGCACGGTTAACAAACATAAGACCAATTGACATCATATGTTATATTTTACACTATGGGATTCTTGTACAACCATGAAAATGACCATTGGTTTCACACCATTTCATCTAGTCCATGGGGTTGAGGCCACTCTTCCCATCGAGTGTGAAATTCCCACCTTACGCACCACAATTGAACTATTACCCGACACTGCTCCAATGGAGCAGCGTGTTGGATCATGTTGTCATTGATGCCAATGGTTTGATTGATTGATGTCAAGTGATTGATTTATGTCAAAGGATTGATTGATTGATGATTTATGTAATATAATATGTATTTTCCTT
>JZKD02S1933297.1:284075-332756 GCA_000966675.3 Picea glauca
TAATAATTCAACTTATGAAGAAGAGAAATCTGTCATTCACAAACTGAACTATGCAATTGCTATGTTTTTTAAATGCTTGGAAGAAATCAGATATGGATTACAGTGATTAAATTATGTCATTTGTAAACGATTAAGATAGCTAAAGTAGTCATTAACTGAATACAAATTGATATACACAACATGAAACAAAATATTGATATCATGAGAAGCTAAACCTGTAACAAAACACCAAATTCTGCCTCAGTCTGTATTAAAATTCCATATCCTTGTTCTCCCACGAATGAGGATGATCCTTATTACAAAAATAATAAGTATATATAAGTCTTTCCACAGGGTAAAACCTCCCTGTGGATAACATCAAACTGTTTACATAATCTGGGAAGATATTCCCACAATCAACTAAACTAGGAAACTAAAATGACATCAGAATATTTCAAATATCCCCTAATTGCTCATCAAATCCAATGCAATTTCGAAATCATCTTTAATATACCAAAAAAAATAAGTTAGAAAGATATTTTATTAACAAAACAATAAAAATCTAATCCTACAGACTTAGCTACATAATCATTTGATTCTGTAGCTAGTCTAAAATAACATACAGGATCAGAATAGAAATTAAATCAAATCTTTTAAAAGAATCATATCCAATTTTCTTCCAATAAATATTTAAAACGAATCACTAATGATTTTATTATTAAACATTAACAAGAATGAAAAGTGATTCAATCGAAAATAGGGGTAAGAATACTCTGTCTTTCTGTTACCCTAAAATCGGGTTGAACAGTAACAAAACTGTTTCACATCCAATTGAAATCGATAATGAGTCATATCGCATGTGATACGATCTAATCCAACACAACCATCATCCACTCGTTATAGTTATAATGATATAACAAAATATTCAAATCGTTTAATCGAATACACAGATAGAGAAACTGTTTCGATTATGTGTAAACGAGGCCATACGTAACAAAATCAACCCAAAATTTGTGATTGATCCTTGCACAGTCAACAGACATGATCGATTAATTGTGATCACAATCTTAATAGAATCGACATAAGTGATAATTGCAAACTAGGCAAATAATCGAAACAAACCATGACTGAGTTTAATTATAGAAACAAATCGCGAATCTGGATGTAATCAATCTCGTTCTATGAATCAAATTCAAACAGAAAATTCATTGCCATTATGAATCCAACCGAATCATAGTCGAGCTATCAGTAAACCAATGCGAATTAACAGGCTGGGTTTTTATCATAATCGTTATGAATTGAATCCATTCACGATTTGAGTGTGTTGTACATAGTTATATTGAAAATAATCCAAACTGTATTCTAGTTGGTCGAAAGCCATATGGGACATAAAACCGTAGCAGTTAACCATATCACAATTGTTTCCAATCATATCATGTACATTATAACCAAACCGAATTGAAATGTGATTGTGTTCAAAATTGAAATACGAGAAACAACTCCTGTCTAGAATAGATACAATGACTTCAATTGATAGCAGAGCATTCACTGTAACTAAATTAAACAAATCAAATCCACACCAAGATCAATCAAATCTATGAAAATCCAATCGAATCTAAGCTGGGAAAAAAAAATTTCATTTAGTCAAAGGATAGCTATGTATAGAACACATACAATGTGACAGAGCAAATCAATGTTGTAATCAGAGCTATTCAAAACCAAATTCGAATTCGTTATATAAACATGTGATATCAAAACATACCTGTGTGAGACTGCTCAAATTATGCCAACTTAGAATTCACGACCGCTGTAGCTGATTCCACATTTTTAAACAAGATGGAAACTATCGTCCTTTGTTTCTTATCAGTGGCTTGCAACTTAGCCTTTTGACTGGTAAGTTGTGCAACCTGGTCCTCCAAAGAGTGAATTCTTGACTGTATAATTGGCACATCAAGATAATATCTCTCTAACCACGAGTTGCATTGATCACAGGGTGGCACTGTAGATTGAGACAAAGCAAGAGAGGGTTTGGATGAATGACCGGGGGATTCATAAGGCAACTTAATGCCTAGGTAGTTAGGGTCATTCTGTAGGCAGGGGGGTAGGTTTGACACAAAATCGTACGAAGGTTCGGCACACAAACCTTGCGAATAGGGGTATTCGCTAGCCAAGAAACGCTCCACTTCCGAGTCGAAGTCTTCACTTAACACAATAGGGTTTGTATCGACAGGAGGTTTTGGCTTATTTCTTGCCATCCGCGAAATCAAATGGGCATTCTTTTTTCCTTTGGCGTTTACAGTGGGTTTTGCCTTGGGCTTTTTGCCCACAGGCTTGACAGTTTCAACAGCCTTAGTGACAGAGTGGGGTAGATTGATAGGTGAGTCAGGCAAGGGTTTAGGTAGCAGGATGTTGTAGGGTACTGGGGGTATAGACTTGTCCTCATTCACCACAGGTTTTTCAACCTGTGAAGGGTTCGAATCCTCAAAATCATTCCGAGCAAGGAAATTTCTGCAACAATATCCACATAGACTCAAATGACAGACCACAATAATCTTAACCAGCCCATAATGAAAAAGGATACTATCAACCTGGTTCCTTTTGTACTTATTTGACATTTTAAACAAGATTCTATGCAAATAATAGGGCATATTGAGCTGATAACCCATAAAAACCATAAGCAAACGAAGGTGGTGTAAGAAAACAAACCCATACCGACCCTCGCAGGTGATAAACTATTTGATTATCATCAATAAATCATGCCAACGCTGTTTAAGCATGGTCACGGGAAAACCTTTATCACAGGAGATAACTTTACGCGACTGGAAGAGCAGTGTCCAAGGGACCTCCTCTACTTTTCAATTCTTGGACCATCGTTGTCTAGTGGCAGTCAAACCCGTAGCAAGACTGATAAACTGCTCGTCAATTTCCAATTGAACATCGTCGACCTTGGCTCGACAACCATCAAAGGTCATGGTGAATTGTCTAGCAACGTAGAGGTTAAAACCCTCGAATTTTTGTATAAATGGAAGACACCCACTATCCTCGAGGTCACTACGGGCACTGTCGAACATCAACAGAGCCTAGCTACCATTAGGTTCAGCTCAGACGACATGGGCCATGGTGCGAGCACATGGTAAGGGTTTGGGTTGAATTTACCAATGCACAAGAGCAGATTCATTTGGTCTAACAACTACGAATGATCAAAGGGGAAGCATTAATGTGCGCATGCGAGGGTGGTGGAGTTATTCACCGCCATGCATAATAGTTATGACAAAGTACAACTGGTGAATTAATTTTCTGTTCAATCAATCATAGCATAGTTCAAAACCATATCATTCGGCCAACCAAAGAATCAAACGGTGGGTGTTATACCAACATGCCATTAACCATAATTTTTCAAACCATTTCCACTCAACGTGAAACCAACAACAAACGTTAGCCATGCGCCATTGTATAAGTGTGTAATCAAAAGTTTTAAAACATTGTGACAATCGATATTTATAAAATTGACAAGCCAAGAGCTATAAAAGAATAACAATAAGGATCACATCATATATTAAAAATAAAATAAACCATGACCCCTATGCAATTCAATGACTAGGCAAGTGCCAAAAATATAAATTTATATGCTCAATGCCTTACCAGTTTAATAAAATCAAGTTATGCAACCAATATAAGAATGTCCAAATAGGCATAGTTCGAAAATCCTTTCAGCCAAAGGTAAGTGCCATTCAAAATATCAATAAAAGACCATGACAATTCAAATAACTATGGAGGGGTTTTCACGCTTACAGTTGTGAAAACTAAATGGAGACGAATTTGCAAGTGTCGGAAGAAATGAAAATATCGTCTATTTGAAAAATGCGACGACAATTTGAAATTCAGAAGACATAGGTGTAGGCAGCTTATAGGACAATAGAAAAAATTGAATTGGCTGCCAACACAGGTCTAAATGGTGAAAGATAATTTCTATTATTTGTGGATGATTTTACTTGAATGACTTGGTTGTTTTTATTGAAAAAGAAGTCTGAAGCTTTTAACTGTTTTCAAGTTTTCAAAGAATTGACTGAAATTGAAATTGATATGAAGATTAAGTGTTTAAGGTTAGACAATAGAGGAGAGTTTATATCAAAACAATTTAACAATTACTGTGTTGAAAATGGAATTAAAAGACATTTCTCTGTTACAGAAACACCTCAGCAAAATGGTGTTGTTGAAAGAAAAAATAGAACTGTTATGGAAATGGAAAGAACAATGTTAAATGAGTCCAGATTGAATAACATGTTTTGGCCTCAAGATTTTCACACTGCTGTACACATCTTGAATATAAGTTTGCTAAGAAATAATAAAGATAAGACACCCTATCAATTATGGAAAGGAAGACCAACAAACATAAAACATTTTAGAATCTTTGGGAGTAAGTGTTACATTAAAAGAATTGATAAAAATATGGGAAAATTAGACTCAAGAATTGATGAAGGCATATTGGTTGGATATTCATGTTCAAGAAAAGATTATAAATGCTATAATTTCAGATTAAGAAAGATTGTTGAATCTATAGATGTAAGGTTTGATGAGTCCTCATTTTTTAAGTCTAAATCTAAACAAAAGGATCAACAGATACATGATAAATATGAAAAACATAAGATGGATGAAGAAGTAAGTGAAACACAAGAAACTAAGGCTGCTGATAGTGAACAATTAATTACTACTTTGACACAGGGCACAACTCTATCCAAAAGCATGACTCCATCAAAGACTCCAAGAAAGAGAATACAAAAAAATCACCCTGAAGAACAGATAATTGGTGACATAAATGTAGGTGTTGGAACAAGAAGCAGAAGGCAAGAATCCACCTCAACTCATGAACATGTATCTTTACTTTCTCTGATTGAACCCAAAAATATTGAAGAAGAAATTAAAGATGAGTACTGGATGAAAGCAATGAATGAAGAACTTAGTCAAATAGGAAAGAATAAGACATGGGAATTGGTTCCTAGAACTTTGAATAAGAATGTCATAGGGGCTAAATGGGTTTTCGGAAATAAGATGGATGAAGCAGGTAAAATAACTAGAAACAAGGCTAGATTGGTTTGTAAAGGGTATGCACAAGTAGAAGGAATAGATTTTGGAGAAACTTTTTCTCCTGTTGCAAGAATGGAATCCATTAGACTGATTCTAGCTTATGTCGGTTCTAAACACATTAAAGTTTACCAAATGGATGTAAAGTCTACATTTTTGAATGGTGATTTAGAGGAAGAAGTATATATGGAACAACCAGATGGTTTTCAGGTACAAGAAGGAAAACAATATGTTTACAGGTTGAAAAAGACATTGTATGGGTTGAAGCAATCACCAAGGGCTTGGTATTCCAGACTTGACAATTACTTGAGTCAGCAAGGATTCATGAAAGGTAACACTGATAGTAATCTATATATTAAAGAAGAAAATGATAGCCTGATCATTGTTGAGATTTATGTAGATGATATAATTTTTGGTAGTGATGATAATAGGCTCAATAAATAGTTTGTTGAAAGTATGCAGAAAGAGTTTGAGATGTCCATGCTAGGAGAAATGAAGTTTTTCTTAGGCTTGCAAATTACTCAATCTGATAAAGTTATTTCCATTTCTCAAACCAAGTATATCAATGAAATGCTTAAGAAATTTCAGATGGAAGAGTCCAAACCAATTGGCACTTCCATGTTTATTGGTTGTAAATTAAGTAAGTTTGATGATACTAAAGAGGTTGATCAGACAATATACATATCTATGATTGGTAGTCTTCTCTATGCTACAACTACAAGACCTGATATTATGCATGCAGTTTTTCAAGTTGGTAGGTTTCAGGTTTCACCAAAAACTTCTCATCTACTTGCAGTCAAAAGAATTTTCAAATATCTTAAGGGGACAATAGAGTATGGTTTGTGGTATCCTATAGGTAATCAACTTGATTTATATGCTTTCACTGATGCTGATTGGGCAGGTTGTGTTGATGACAGGAAGAGTACTAGTGGAGCAACATTTTTTCTTGGAGGATGGCTTGTAAGTTGGCCAAGTAAAAAACAATCAACAATGTCTCTGTCTACTGTTGAAGCATAATACATAGCAGCTGCAACTTGTTGCACTCAGGTTCTATGGATGAAATAGATGCTAGAAGATATCCATATTCATTATGATGAACCTATACCTATCTTCTGTGATAATACCAGTGCAATTAACATTTCTAAATATCCTGTTATGCATTCAAAAACAAAGCACATTCCCATTAAATTTCATTTTCTAAGAGAGCAAGTTATATCTAAAGTTATTAAAGTGGAATATGTTGGCACAAAGGATCAGATTGCAGATGTATTTACTAAATCTTTACCTAAAATGCAATTTGAAAGTCTCAGGGATCAATTGGGGGTTTACCCTCTGTAATTTCATTTCATTCTCAAATATTGCATGGGATTCATTATAAAGTCAGACTGCATAGGTTTATTGACTATTATTGATAAGGGGAGTTGCTGCTGAAATTATACATCTTTGCAAGTGGTTTTTATTTGATCAGGGGGAGTATGGTTGATTCCTTTTCCATAGATGTCAAAAGTGGGAGAAGAGATTTAAAGTTTGCCATCAATGCCAAAGGGGGAGTTTGTTGGTCAGTTTGCATAGGTTGTTGCACAGGGTTTGTAATTAATGTCAAACTTGAAGTTGCACGATGGTTCGCTGAGAGTTCCTTCGAAATTTGGGAATCAAAGAAAGGAGGAGCTCCAACCTTCGACATCATGATATGTGAAATCGCAAAACGCAAAGTGCCGATGGGGTCAGGACCGTATAATAATGAAAGGTTGTGGGCTGTCAATCGGAGTGCAAAGTCCCGATGAGATCAAGATTGTTTGATGATGAAAGGCTGTGGGACCGTCAATCGGAGAAACATGGATATTAGGAAATCAGAAGTCAAAGGAAGAAATTGCGATAGCATTCCAACTCGTGAAATGACAAAATGCGAAAATCGGAAATGCCGATGAAACATGAATGTCGAAATACCGAAAGGGACACACATCACATGATTCTAGAAGTTTTAGATACTGGAAGTTGGAGGAGTCAAGAGTCGAGACTCTTCATCACAAGAGTCCCGAAGTTGCGAAATGAGAAATGTTGAAATCCTGAAACAGGCACATCAACAATAACTCCATTTCGGAGTTTTGCAAATCGGGAAATCAAAGATCAAAGGAACTTTAACCTTTGAAGTAGCGAACCCCGAAATGCCGAAATGCTAAAAGCTGAAATACCAAAAGGGACTATTGTGAGTCTCAAAAACCCAAAAAGAAAAAATGTTGAAATGCCGAAATGAAAAACTCATTTTAGTTAAGCCTGTGATCATAGCCAATGGGCATATGGTTTAAGCACAATTGTCCTGCCGAAGTGCTCGAGGGTTATTCAATGCTGAGACAAAACAAATGTATGATCATCAAATGATGTTGGTTAAATATTTAAACTGATCGTCTGGCTATTGTTCTTCTTGAGTCCTTGACCAATAATGATCACTGTAAGGTAGTTATTCAATTATTGTAACTAATTCTTTGAAGCCTAAGGGTTCGATTGTACGCACTGATGATACAGGAAGATATATAAATTGAATGTTGCTAGAAAATAAAACAGAGAGGATTATGGGAGATATATGGCTCTATAAAATTTGAGGAAGAGAAAAAGATAGAGGAGGGAAGACACATACACAGATTGATAAATCTAAGTGGTATGGTCAAGAATGAATTGTGATATGAAAAACATAGAGGATTTGAATGCTTAATATTTGACATAGAAGATAAAGAGTTGGATTGCAGGTTCTTAGTGAGAGAGAATGATTTCAGGGTGGTAGGGAGGAGCAAGGGGAGACTGTAAAAGTCTCCTGTACAAGTTGGTGCTTGTACATCCGGAAGTTGTAGCTTCCATTCAGTAGGCGCTGAAGAAACAAAGATAGCAGCCTCATCTGGGTTGTAGCTCAGATAAAATAAGAATGTAAACATGATTTGGAGCTTGCCTTTCATTCATAAGATGAAGAGGTTTTTCTCTTTTGGGTTTCCTCGTGAAAATATTTGTGTCATTGTCCATTTATGTGATTGCATATTTATTTATTTGAATGATTTGCAACAAGACATACAATAAAAGGCATAATCTGTGTTCATTGAGTAATCTGTTAAATAAAAGGAAAGAAATTTTATCTAACTGATTCACCCCCCCTCTCAGTTAGGCTATCCTGTATAACAAAAAGCAGGGAGTATTGGTATGGAAGACCAGAATCCCTACTAGCTCAGACTCTTGTAGAAACTCAGAAAAAAGGTGATGAAACCAATTTAAAACTACCAAAAAAGTATCCCCAGAAAACCTGAGAGATCCCTAGTGGAGTCTCCAATTCTGTTGTGGGTGGGAAATCCCTCTTATGGACTAGCACTAAGGGTTTAATCATGCATGTGGAAAATGACCATTTTAAGGCCTCTACGTTTTTCCTATTTCTCCCAACACAAAACCCCACATTCATGCAATACAAAGGCGCAAACAGGGTTAGGTAACTCTACCTTAAATCCTTTGTTTGAAGTCGATCCCTTCGCTTTCACTTGCTCCTTGTCTGCAATCCTCCTCCCAAAGATGACCTGCATTCACACATGGACAAACAGAGAGTTGGAAACATGCATTTCATATACTAATTGCTGGGTTAGATGTGACAATATCATAAAATAAATACACAATTTGAACACATGAAATGGTGGGATGAAAAAAGTATTCCTTTTTGTATTAATATTCACAAGATTAAACTTTATAATATGTGGTCGGCACTGCTCCTCAAATATGGTCCTAGGCTCCTATTCAATTGTGCTCCAACTACTTCTCCATATTCTTCTCTTCACACAATAGTTGCAAAAGGTTGGGGCAAGGGGAATGCTAATTTGAGTAGAGTTTATTTACTATGATTTTCCTCCCTTCAAATGGGACCCCTAACCCTTCTTTTATAGGCTAGAAGGAGCTAGTATTTAGTCGAGTGACTGGCCATGCATGGTCAAAAGGTTTAGCTAACTTACCCAAAACTGTGTGTTTTTTCAACAACTTTCCATTTTTCATGCTTTTGTAGGTACACGCGGGTTGTAATGGGCTAGCTAGCATGTACACACTGGTTGTAGTGGGTTAGCTAGAGTGTACATGTAGGTTGTAGTGGGTCAGCTAGCGTGTGCCTTTAAAAAAGGTGTTTTTAAGAAGAGATGTTCAGTAGTGGCTTGGAAAAGAAGTAAAATGAGATGGCCTGATGCCAGGGAAGGATGTCTAGTGCAAATTAAGGTTATATGGGTGGAAAATACCTCCTACGGACTAGCACTAATGGTTTAATTATGCATGTAGAAAATGACCATTTTAAGGCCTATACGTTTTTCCTATTTCTCCCAACACAAAACCCCACATTCATGCAATACAAAGGTGTAAACAGGATTAGGTAACTCTACCTTAAATTCTTCATTTGAAGTCGATCCCTTCACTTTCAGTCGCTCCTTGACTGAAAGTGATGCAGGAGCATCTCTCCACGTCAGCCAACCAGCCAGCCAGCCAACCATGCCAGTGAATTCAAATTGCATGCTAAAAGAGAGGCGCAACCTCATTTAAATCTGAATTCAATGTAAAATTAAATGTTTAAGTTGTTGAGCTGGGAAGCCATGCCTTTGTGCAGGATGTAGATAAGATCGGCCTTAAATGTTTGTATGGCTGAGATCTAGATCTGATTCTAGACTAGACAACCCATTCAATGCAATTGAATAGGGTAGGCAGATTGGAGGGAAGCACTCGAAGAGCCCCCTCAGGTAAAAGAGATTTCATATCTCATTTTGAGAGAGTTGAGTTGTAATAGTTGGAAGAGAAAAGCCAGAGAGAGCTTGAGAACACCTTGTAATTACAGGCATTTTCCATTTAATATAAACAGAGAAGTTTTTCTTGCATGAATTCTGTGTTATGCGGATGTCTGTGTGTGTTCTTTATATATGTTATAGATGTATGTTAGGCATTTGCAAGAGTTCTTTATTTCAGGATTGAAGGTATTTGAGGCTTCACACCAGGAGGATGTGACAGAACGCTATAGGTTTTGATAGCCATGCATAGAGGATGCACTTCTGAACACTGCGGGTTCAGACAAAGATGTGCTGCGGCAAAGGAACTGGAATCGACGACTCATAGGAAGACCTCAAGGTTTATGAACACCTTGGAGGCAAGGCTGTGTGGGAGAAGACACAGTTGCAGACAGAATATCTGAGGAGTTCTATAAAGCCCTGCCAGGTGGGCATTGAGCACAGGCACAAGGTGCAGTTGGAGGAAATTTGTTGTGAGTTTAGATAGAAACAAAATCACTGAGGATTCTGTGAAGCTCTGCCAGGTGGGCATTGAGCCAGTGCAAGGAGTGTACAGAGGAACGAATTTGCTATGAGTTCGAAGACGAACCAGAATCACTGAGGATTCTGAGAGCTCTGCCAGGTGGGCATTGAGCGAGTGCATAGGTGCACAAGAGAAGAAGACAGAACTGTTGAAAGTTCTGTGAAAGGGAAACTCTACCAGGTGGGCATTGAGATTGTGTGTAGGTGGGCACAAGAAGAAAATAACTCTTTAAGTTATGGAGCTGGAGGAAGTATCCACTGAAGGTTCTTCACTGGGTTTTTGAACACCCAGAAAGACTCAACAAGAGGTTGCTTGAGCAGGAAGCCAGGAAGACATTATATTCTCCATCTATGGGAGAAGGAAGAAGGAAAAAATCCCTTAGGGGTTTGAGTGTTTGCAGAAGCTCAGAATAGAAAGCACCAGTGAGTGCATGAGGAGACTCTGGAAGGATTCCAGAAGTTGAAGAATCCTCCAAGTATTCAAAGACACAAAATCAGGAGGAGTTAGCGCGTCATACGTGCGGTGAAGCTCAGAATTTGGAGTTCACAGAGGAGAAACGAGACAAGGCCGAGGCCTTGGAAAAATCTAAATTCCCCTAAGTCTGGGAGAAAAGCACGGAAATTTAGGAGGAGAACAGTAGTCGTCAAATTGGATGAAGAAGAAGATCTGGACCATTGGTTTTCACGTCTAGGAAGGCGTCAGAAGAAGCGCACTGAAGAGGAGATTGTGGACCGTCGGATGTCCACACAGAATCCCATCAGCCATTGGATCGGGAGAATATGATCGGATTTTAGCCTCTGGAGGATGCACAGGAGAAAGAGGTGATATGATCCGTCAGACCTTGAGTAGATACTCATCAGCCAAGGTTTACCATCGGGACTTCAGCCATCGGGATATCGAGAGTCACGAGGACAAGAAAGTTGAGACTCTTCAAGTCTCGAAACGCTGGGAAGATCTGGACCGTCCGTTAGTGGAGACACATGGTGGATATCGAAGCATTGGAAGTCGAGATATCAACATTCCCGTGGACAGGAGATCGGGTAAGTCCACTTTGAAAACCCCGACACAAATCTGAGTCATCTATTTGGGGAGACAAGTGTCAGAAATCCAAAGAAAGTCGGTGATCGACATATCGAGGATTCTCGTGGACATGAAATCTTTGCATTTCAGAATTGCGAACCTTGAAACCCCGAAAGGAGGAAAGAGCCATTGTGGGAGCCAGCTGTCAGCATATCAGAGAAGTGGAAAGTTCCATTTAAGGGGCCAGCTATCAGCGTAGTGGAGAGTCAAGATTCGAGGAATCAGGAATCACGTGGGCAAGTGTTTTTCAGCATTTGAAACCCTGTAACCCCAACGAGGGTTTGACTATGGTCATGGGGTAGTGGTCACATGGACCAGGAGTTGAGCCAGGAGTGCTAGATGAAGTTATAGCGTATCAGGACTCGGAGAATTGCGAGTCCAGAAGACATGCAAATTTCGGCATTGTAAGGTCCGAAATCCCGATAAGGGATAAGACTGCGGTCATGAGAGGAGGTCGTATGGACCACAAGCTTATCTTGGAGGGATAACAGGAGTTTGATCACATTGGGAGTTAGGGGTTCGAGGATCCCATGGACATAGTGTCCATACACTTTAGTTTCACGAAGTCTGAACTCCGATAGATGGAAAGGATGCGGTCTTGTGAGTGGGTGGTCACATAAGATATATGTTTACCTAGGAGTGGCTAACACATACAAAGGCGCATCGGTAATTCAAGGATTGAGAGTTTAAAAGGTCAGGAATTCTCGACAGAAGGAGGTCCGAAACCCCAAAGCCTGATATTTAGATTCCTGTGGGGAATTTGTTCACGGTCCGGTGCAAAGGCCAAGACAAGGAAAGAGAAGACTTGTGGGTCAAATTTTCACAGTGATTCCTGAGGGAATCCAAGGAGCCACTTCAGCTCAACGAAAGGGGATATTTGATCAATCCTGAGAGCGGGAGGTGCATATAGAGACCCTACGGGGTATGCGTCTGCGTCCTCACTACATCAACAAGCCTCCTCCCAAAGCTAACCTGCATTCACACATGGACAAACAGAGAGCTGCAAACATGCATTTCATATACTAATTGCTGGGTTAGATGTGACAATATCATAAAGTAAATACACAATTTGAACACATGATATGGTGGGATGAAAAAAGTATTCCTTTTTGTATTAATCTTCACAAGAGTAAACTTTACAATATGTGGTCATCACTACTCCTCGAATTTCATCTTGGGCTCCTTTTCAACTATGCTCCAACTGATTCTGTATATGCTTCTCTTCAGACAATAGTTGCAAAAGGTTGGGGCAAGGGGAATGCTAATTCGGGTAGAGTTTCTTTATTATGATTTTCCTCCTTTCAAATGGGACTCCTAACCCTTCTTTTATAGTCTAGAAGGATCTAGGTATTTATTTGAGTGACTGGCCATGCATGGTCAAAAGGTTTAGTTAACTTACCCAAAACTGTGTGTTCCATCAACAAATTTCCATTTTTCATGCTTTTGTAGGTTCATGCAGGCTGAAATGGGCTAGCTAGCACATACACGCGGGCTATAGTGGGTAATATAGAGTGTACATGCAAACTATAGTGGAGCAGGGCGTGTGTGCCTTTAAAAAGGGTGTTTTTGAGAAGAGTTGTTTAGTACTAGTTTGGAAAAGAAGGAATATGAGATGGCCTGATGCTAGGTAAGCATGTCTGGTGCAAATTAGGGTTATAACAGATGCCCCCTAATGTGTGAGGTCAGAAGAGAATCTGATGGCCGGAATAAATTATCAATCTTTATCAATGCACTATACCAGTGAGCCCAGTGACCAGAATTCAGGAGGTGCCATCTGCAAAATAACAATTGTCTCATCGAGGCGGGTATACCCATGCTTTGGATGAAATAAAATCATGTCTTCCAATTAAATACACTACAGATCCATGCCATATAACTATATAAAGTGTAGTCGCGAGAAATACATAGCGTATCTACATCTTAAAATCAAAAATCTATACATGTATAGTATCCATCTTCTAGAAGTTGATAAGGCCTAGTGGTTGGAGATGAGGTCTTCAGAGCTCGAGCAACAACTTCAAAATATTCAAAATTAGGTAGGAGTGTAATATGAGTGTATGACTTCACTACCCAGAGGTTTTTGATGGCTCGTCAGGCATGGACATTGACATAAGTTCACGATGTAGGAGGAAACACAAACTCTCCATATGTTTGGAAGAATAACCAAATGAAGGAGGACACAAATCTATGTAGCGAGAACAACTCTCTAAGGTCATATTAAATCCTAGATCTTGACAAACAAACAGAAGGATGTGCTTTGTCCAAGGGCGACTCATTACGCTGGAAATAAAAAGAATATACTTTTCCCTTCCTCTTTTTTGGGTATATATATATATTTTTTGTCTTTTTCAATAATTTTGGAAAAATAATAAAACAATGCTACATTAAAAAGGAGGAACGAGTGTCACAAAAATACTAGTTCTAGGTGCAAGGACAAGACTAATGTTCAGATCAAGGACACTCGGAAAAATCCCTCCTGGGGCCAAAGGTGTCAAGACGCAAAGGCAAAGTGCTACAGGGCTTGCATATAAGGCATGCTTCAGATGGTTCAGTTTAGAGCAACATGGAGCCAACATTAGGCCAAAAACGTGGGTATGCAGATGTGATTAATAAGACACAAAATGGTAACATCCTTCGATGTAATTTTAATGAGCCTAGAGAAGGTAAGCTCGATTGATTTTTCATTTTTAGAGAGTCTGAAAAAAGAATAAAAGGAGACTCTACTGGGGTACCTTTTTCAAATATAGTCGATTCGGCTCGAAAAAGGGGTAAACTAGCACCGACTAGACGTCTTATTCAAAACCATTTTAACGAGTGTAATAAACACAAGTTCACTTGACAATTTTTTCATTTTTAAGGAGTCTAAAAAAATCTTAACTATGGACTCTGTGGGGATTGCTTTTTCGTAAATTTAGTCCCTTAGGCCCGAAAAATGGTTAAAATTATACCTGAGAGTACTCTTCTAGAGAACTAAGGCTCCTAGAGTATACCTTTGTTTGTACAGTTGACCATTCGGATCGAAAAAGGGGTAAACTATCGCTGGATAGATGTGACTTCAAATTTCAGTTTAGCGAGCGTGAACGTCAACAAGATCACTCATCAATCTTTTCACATTTAGAGGGTCTGAAAAGAGATTAAACGAAGACCCGTTAAGTTTTGGGAGTCCTGAGGGTGAGGTAAACTGACCATACGCCATATGATGATGGAGGTTCTGGCCAGGACTGACAAAGTCTATCAGCGAAGAATCACAAGCATGAGGACTTGAGGATCTACCAACAACGAGATCAGATTCAGATAGATACTCAAGCCTACTTAGACTAAGAGGGGGAAGCAAGGGCTCCCATGCCCCCATTGGATGAACCAATGGATCAATTGCTGATTCCAAGTCTTGATAAGGAATACATGATTGCATAGGTTCCTACTCAGAATAAATTGAACACTAAGGATAAGATACCACATAATTAACCCGTGGTGGGGTGGAGTCTACACTAACACTAGGAACATATAAAAGGGTAGCCTGAACTAACATTGAATTAGGATGGTGATTATCAGATGCTAGCTAGTCAATATTGACAATGCCTCCATTGTGAGGGAAATGCATCACCCGAAAGAGAGTAGATACCACAACGTTCATATCATATACATAATCATGCCCGAGAAGCGTATTGAAATATAACGGGCCTTGTACCACTATAACATCAACATGAACAATATTCCCACCTAAAGAGATAGACAACTGAGGAATAACCCCCAAATATTCACTAGGACGTCTGTCAAAATCCAAATCTTGGGAGATCCCAAGACTTTCCAAACCGAGGAGGATAAAATACTTGCAGAGGATCCTTCATCCATGATACATTGATAAATGTTTGTTGAATTAACTTGAGCTCTTATTTGAAAGGCTGTAGAAGAAGGAAGATGAGGTTCAACAAGGTCATTCCAATCAAACGAAACCATCCTAGGGCTTGGAGGGGGTGTACTCGTAATGAGCAGAATGCCCCCTTGTTCTGAAAGTACTGAACTAGAAATGCTAAAAACATAGTCGGTAGACACATCACTCTATAAGAGAAGAGTTGGATCAATTGCTGACTGCATCGATGTGGCCACTTTCTCAACTACTGGTTGAATAGGATGAGAGACTACATGGTCTAAAGGCACCTCACCCCCCAGAAAAGGAGTGAGATCAGTTGATGACTGCATCGGCATGACCACTTTGGTAGAATCGACACTCTTCAAGAGAAGAGTGGGATCAACTGAAGATTGCAACGACGTGACCACTTTGGTAGACTTGACACTCTCCAAGATAAGAGTGGGATCATCTGAAGATTGCAACGACGTGACCACTTTCGTAGACTCGACACTCTCCAAGAAAAGAGTGGGATCAACCAAAGATTTCAATAGCATGACCACTTTGGTAGACTCGAAACTCTCCAAGAAAAGAGTGGGATCAGCCGAAGATCATGACAGCGTGACCACTTTCTCAACCAATGACTGCATAGGCTACGAGACTACATGGTCTAAAGGCACCTCACCCCTCAAAAGAGGAGTTGGATCAACTGATGATTTCATCGGTATGACCACTTTCTTAACCAATGACTGCATAGGCTGAGAGAGTACAAGGTCTAAAGGCACCTCACCCATCAAAAGAGGAGTGGGATCAACCGATGACTACATCAGAATGACCACTTTCTCAACCCATGACTGCATAGGTTGAGAGACTACAAGGTCTAAAATCACCTCACCCCTCAAAAGAGGACTGGGATCAACCGATGACTGCATCATCATGACCAATTCCTCAACCAATGGCTAATAGGCTGAGAGACTACAAGGTCTAAAGGAACCTCACCCCCCAAAAGAGGAGTGGGATCAACAAATGACTGCATCATCGTGACCACTTTCTTAACCAATGGTTGAATAGACTGTGATGAAACCTCAGAAGACTTAGAATCATAAGAACTTGCAGATAGGGATGACAATCTGTGTACCTATGGAATTCCAGGGCACAAACGAGTAAGGTGATCTCCCTTGCAAAGCTTACAAGGGAACTTAGGCTTATGTCCTATCCGTCTAGGTTTCTCAATAGAATCAATTCCACCTGCATGACTAGCAGTGGTTGGTTGCACATCTCCAACATGACTTGTAGAGGTTAGTGATGGATCTATAACATGACTTGCAGAGGCTATGGACCTATTACCAGTATGACTAGAAGTGACTAGAATTTTTCCCCCAGCATGAATTGCAGAGGGTGGGTGCATGCCCTGAGCATAACTTGCAGAGGCTGGGTGATAGTCTTCAACATGACTTGTATAGGTTTTCGACCTATCTCCAATAGGACTCGCAGAGGTTGGTGATTTCTTCTTCCTATTATTCCTCTTTCTATTTCATGTAGACTTACAATTACTAGTAACTGTACTTTCACAAGAGGTGGGAGAAGGAGGAGGAGAAGACTTTGTTGACAATAGAACATCAACATGGTTCTTGTTATCACTCCAAGAGTCACTCCCAGACTGCAAATGAGATTAAGCTTGGTAACATAGAAATAAAAACGCTTTATTGGTTTTGTGGATTAAGAAGAAGAAAACAAGGAAGGGGAAGGACAGTAAGTTGATGTAAATCAATGATGGACCATTGGGCTATGGATTCAAGAAAACACCCTGCTCATTAAATGCAATCAATATGCATATTAGATAAAGGTTTATTTAATAGAGGAAGAAAAATATAACACAAAGAAGAACATCCATAAGGCAAAGATCCTCTCTGCATAAATGAATTCAAGGTACTTGAATATAAAAAGTGACTAATAGGCATAATACATCAGATCCTCAAATGCTTAAGAATCCATTAATCAAAGGCAACCATGATCCTCAAGGTGTACAATTCATTCAAGTAAGAAGACAAATTGGGAAAGAAAACAAGAGATACAATCTGATAACACATATATCATGAACCTTCAATAACATAAATGTTTACAAAAATAAAACCCCCTCAGGGTTACAATGATCACAGGTAAAGTGCCTCCTACAGCTCTCTCAACTTTCTTGATCATGATTCCAACCCCTCTCCAAGAGATATATCCTTCCTTAAATAGAAAATAACATCCAAATAACCTAAGGAGGTCGAATCCTATCTCCTCCATTGGATTCTAAGCCTTGGAGATAGGTGGCAACTATCAAAGAGACAAAAATCCAACAAACTACTGATTTTCAGGAATTTGTTGGAAGTCATTAATCAATTGTTTCCACCTCATGCATGAAGCCTTTGTTGGAGCTAAATATTATCTGAATGTGTCCCTTGACATCTAACTAATCCTTCAAAAGTCATTCTATCCCTCCTTGACATGTGGCAACCTCCCAACAAGGCGAATATGAAAACCGTGACTGCTACAGGAAATTAGTACGCAATGCCATTGTGGAGAGTACGTAACGCCTACTTCTATAACCAATATCTCTCAAACAAAAACACATTTTGAAACACTGAGAGAGGTTTTTGTTATTTGGAAAGTTATGAACAAAAACCTTCTCTGTTTTTAAAAAATACCGTATCAATTGTTCACAATAAAAGTTTTAAGTTAATGACTCAAAACTGGTAAAATAACTCTGCACAATTCGTTTTCTGCCAGAATATTACGCATCGCTTGTAGGTAGCGCCACTGTGATGCATCTTTGTGTTGGTTTAGGTAGCATTTTAAAAAATGCAGCACCTTCAATCTTGAACATGTGTAGAGTAATTGATTTCCTTTCATGATATCAAACCCCCTTTACTTAGATGGCTTGGCAGTGCAAAGAGGTAGTGTATTTTACCATTGAGGGAACTGGTATTTAGCAAAAATCCAAAAATCTGATTGTTAGGCCTCTTCTAGATGATAATTATTGTGATAAAATAAGCTCCATGGGGTATGGCATGCTCCTCGCAAGCTACCAAGAACTTTTAGACCTCTGCCTTGTCCATCTTTAACTCTGTTCCATAAAACCTCTGTACTCGAAAACACCTATGTTCCTTATTTGAAACTGATATGACTATATGCTGAAAACTGACAAAAAGGAAATGCTAAAAAATGATCTTATTTCTTCCTACTTCTACTCTAATCATGTGTGCTGCTTTATATTAGGCAAAAGTGTGCTTCCAATGAAGCCATGCAAGCATCTGATTGATTGGTAACCATCTTGATTCAGAAATGATCAATGTAGGAAACCAAAGAATACATAAATGCATTTCAAAAGAGCAGGACAACCATGAAAAAAGTGCTCTGACATCTAAGCTTCTCAGAGACTCAAGATAATTAGCAAATGGATCTATAAGACTGAAAACAAATACCTCTTGTTCTTGTTTCAATTGAAGATACGAAAGTCTTTGCATATCCTCCTACTGATCATGGCTGCCACCTTCAGATGCTTGCAAATCTGAATAGGACTATATGCTAGCTTCACTATTGATGATAGACTATTTGGTGTCTTCTCCAGATCCAGGTTCCAACACAATACATGTGGGCTCACTGATTTGATAAGGTGAATGTTGAATGTCCACTGCGGGAGTTTCTAGATGGCTGATTTCTATAGACAGTTGTTCTTCATCAACATCTGATTCATAGCTGTCATAAACTGGTGGGATGCTCTTCATGTCAACAAAAGAGATCTGCTCTCCTTCATCAGAATATTCATCAAAAATAGGTGAATCAAGCACTCCCTTTTCTTTCATAAAAATATGATCAATCTCCTGATCTTCTTCTTCAATCTCAGGTACTAACAAAGGATGGGAAACCTCTTGAAGGAAAGGAGAAAGATCATTTTCTACAATAATTTCTTCTTGTAAAACATCGATATCAGATTCATAAGCTATAGGATTTAATGGATTTGAATCCATGCAATCATTAGTACAACCATCGATCATGCCATGAAAGTCCTCTTCTCAAGAATTAGAAGGAGAAAAAATTTCATGCACATCTTCATTAGAAAACTCAGTTTCATCTTCACTTTCACTTTCAATCGGATTATTACTAAGCTCATCACATGAAGAAGACTCTACTTCCTGCTGAATATAAAGCTTGTATTTTTCACAACACCCTTCAAGAAGTTTGTCAGAAGAGTAGTACCTACTGAAATCCTTATAGAAAGCTGCATGGAATTCCTGCAACGAAGATATGCTGGCAACAGGGAGTGAATAATACCACCACCTTCGAGCATCACCATGTAATGAGTATAAGAACACCTTCATGAGAGCATCTTCATGATAGACATTCAATCGATCTATGTACTGATGAAAATCTATGAGATGTTGGGCAGGGTTATCCACTTCATCTCCATGAAATAATGGTAGAAAATTTGCACATTCTAAGAAGGAAGGCACATGATTAGGAAAACCAGGAATAGCTGAAAAATTGAAAGGTGCAAACCTCTCAGCCAAGAGAGCTTCCATGGCTATGAATTTCCCGTATCATTGAAGTCACCAACATGATCTTCCTTCATGAAGTGGATTTGAGTGGAGTTACTAGGTGAATGATGCAGTCCTGCTTATGTGACAAGCCCTTGTTCACCATCAAAATATGGATCTGATCAGTTTCGTTCTCCCAGGGAAGATTTATCATTCATCTCCATCCCCGACAATGATGCCAATTATGTTATCACTCCAAGAGTCACTCCCAGACTGCAAATGAGAGTAAGCTTGGTAACATAGAAATAAAAATGCTTGATTGGTTTTGTGGATTAAGAAGAAGAAAACAAGGAAGGGGAAGGATAATAAGTTGTTGTAAATCAATGATGGACCATTGGGCTATGGAGTCAAGCAAACACTGTGCTCATTAAATGCAATCAATATGCATATCAGATAAAGTTTTATTGAATAGAGGAAGAAAAATGTAACACAAAGAATAACATCCATAAGGTAGAGATCCTCTCTGCATAAATGAATTCAAGGTACTTGAATATAAACAATGACTAATAGGCATAATACATCAGATCCTCAGATGCCCAAGAATCCATTAATTAAAGGAAACCATGATCCTCAAGGTGTACAATTCATTCAAGTAAGAAGATAAATTGGAAATGAAAAAAAGAGATACAATCTGATAACACATATATCATGAACCTTCAATAAAATAAATGTTTACAAAAACAAAATCCCCTCAGGGTTACAATGATCACAGGCAAAGTGCCTCCTACAACTCTCTCATCTCTCTTTCTCATGAATCCAACCCCTCTCCAAGAGATATCTCCTTCATTAAATATAACATAGCATCCAAATAATCTAAGGAGGTCAAATCCTATCTCATCCATTGGTTTCTAAGCCTTGGAGATAGGTGGCAACAGTCAAAGAGACAAAAATCCAACAAACTGTTGATTTTCAGGAATTTGTTGGAAGTCATTAATAAATTGTTTTCACCTCATGCATGAGGCCTTTGCTGGAGATAAATATTAGGTGCAGGTGTCCCTTGATATCTAACCGATCCTTGATAATTCATTCGAACCCTCCTTGACATGTGGCAACCTCCCAACAAGGCAAATATGAAAACCGTGACCACTATAAGAAATTAGTACGCAGCACCACTGTGTAAAGTACCAACACCTACTTCTATATCCAATATCTCTCAAACCAAAACACATTTTGAAAAAATGAGAGAGGTTTTTGTTATTTGTAAAGTTATGAACCAAAACCTCGACCATTTTTAAAAAATACTGTCTCAATTATTTACAATCAAAGTTTTAAGTTAATGACTCAAAACTGGTAAAATAACTCTGCACAATTTGTTTTCTGCCATAATATTATGCAACACCTGTAGGTAGCGCCACTATGCTGCGTCTATGTGTCGGTTTAGGTAGCATTGTAAAAAATGTAGTGCCTTCAATCTTGAACATGTGAAGAATAATTAATCTCCTTTCATGATATCAAACCCCCTTTACTTAGATGCCTTGGCAGTGCAAAGAGGTAGTGTATTTTACCACTAAGGGAATCAGTATTTAGCAAAAATCCAAAACTATGAGAGTTAGGCCTCTTCTAGATGAGATTTCTTGTGCTAACAATGCCCATGACTTAAGGTGTTTAAATAAGAAGCGTCAAGATCATTTGAGACATTTGGAATGGTACCCAACCATACTGGTAGTCCCACATTCAACCTAGGAATGTACAAAGTGGCCATCAAAGGGACACCAATGTTTTCGAAGAAATGAAAAGCACAAGAATCCCCTTGTGAAGGGGTTGCTTTGTTGGTATTATCAAGAAATTTATCCATGAATATATTATGAAGAGGTTCTTCCCTTGTGGGATCGTTCAAATCCATAAAAGTCTCATACACTGACTTTGAAGAACCAGGCGGTTACAGTCGACAGTCTGGTGGACCACAATGAGCAGGGTATCAAGCCTGAAACCTGTCAAGGGTATCGAAAACAAGTGGTCTAGAAGACAATTGAGGACCTCAAATTTATTCAAGACCTAGGAAGCTCCGTGGAAAATGCAATTGATAGAATCCCAAAACAAGCCCTCTATATGCGTTCCCCTCTACGCTTGGTCCAACTTTGGAGGGGTTATCTCAAATACCTTTCCACACACGAGCTCGTGTTTAGCCCCTGTGTTAGAGGGGGGTCCAGATAAATTTCACGATACTGGAATTTTAACACTCCCTAGCACAGACTCTTATGTATGTTTGCAGACTTGAAGAGTTTCCTCTCCAACCTACATCAAGGCTCTAGCCTAGACTAGTTGATGGACCCTACAAACATAAAGTCTAGTTGATTTTAATTAATCGTTAATTTTTTATGGCTTGTCCTAAGTCAAGGATTATGAAATTGAAACTAACGATGTTTTGAGAGACGAAAGAAAAGATAAACATAAATATGGAAACAAAATAACTTCTTCTTGACACAATTCTTAATCATCTTTTCAAATTAAAAAAATTTCTAAGATATTTGAACAACAAACTCAAAATAGGATTTCGCTCGACTACGAGCTACTTATTGTCCTAAGTAAACAACCAATAACTTATGAAAGAAAAAAATTTCCTGGTTATTAATGCAGGCCAACAACTACTTAACCAAACCAAGAAATACAAGTTTTTTTTTTTATTTAATGCTTGCAAAGAAAAAAGGAAAAATGACGACAAGTAAAGAGCAAGAAAACTTCTGTCCTAAGCACAGATCGCAAAGAGTTACTGACAATAACACACAAGTTGATGAAAGAAAACTCTCACACTTGTCTAAAACCCTATGAAAGAAAAATTTTGAGGAAAACTTTTTAATGAAAAAGAAAGCTATTGTTGTGATCAGACCTAAGTTGTCGACTGCTATGATAGAGACCAAGAACCCTGAGAGGTGTAGCTCTTGACAAGGAAAGGATGACTACCTCTCCTTAATTTTTTTTTTCTCAATAGGCATGCTTCTGACAGTTCATCAGCCAGTGTGTGCACACGAGTTGTGTAAGGTCAGAGCATGTGTACACACATGCTTACCTTATGCAGGTCGCATGTACCTTTGCAACTCTTCAAAAATGAAAAGACAAGCAATCAAGAACTGGCAAAGACTACTAGTATTGAGAACCAGAATCTCTTGAAGACTTAGAAACTTACTTTGTCATAAAAGAAAAAAAATTCAAGTAAGATTTCATAGAACAAAACCAATCTGAGGTGGTACCTAATCTATAAACTACAAAAAAAGAGACCATAATGAGATCCAGAAAACCCCTGAGAAGGATGAATTCTGACAGGGGAGAGGATGACTACCTTTCTAAAAAACATTTTCTGAACTCAGACACACGACTGACACTTCATCAGCTAGCATGTGCACGCGGGCTATGTGAAGATAGGGTGCATGTACATGCATGGCGACCTTATATAGGCCACATGTACCTCTGTGAATTTCCGATAATATAATGCAACCAAGAAAATAAAGCAGGGAGTACTGGTATGGGAGACCAAAATCCCTACTAGCTCAAACTCTTGTAGAAACTCAGAAAAAGGGTGGTGAAACCAATTTAAAATTACCAAAAAATTATCCCCAGAAAACCCGAGAGATCCCCAATATGGTCACCAATTTTGTTGTGGGTGGGAAATCCCTCCTACGGAATAACACTAAGGGTTTAATCATGCATTCAAAAAATGACCATTTTAAGGCCTCTACTTTTTTCCTATTTCTCCCAACACAAAACCCCACATTCATGCAATACAAAGGTGCAAACAACATTAGGTAACTCTAACTTAAATCCTTCATTTGAAGTCGATCCCTTCTCTTTCACTCGCTCCTTGACTGCAAGCCTCCTCCCAAAGTTGACTTGCATTCATAGATGGACAAATAGAGAGCTGCAAACATGCATTTCATATACTAATTGTTGGGTTAGATGTGACAATATCATAAAATAAATACACAATTTGAACACATGATATGGTGGGATGAAAAACACATTCCTTTTTGTATTAATATTCACAAGAGTAAACTTTACAATATGTGGTCGACACTGCTCCTCGAATATGGTCCTAGGCTCCTCTTCAACTATGCTCCAACTACTTCTATATATGCTTCTCTTCACACAATAGTTGCAAAAGGTTGGGGCAAGGGGAATTCTAATTCGGGTAGAATTTATTTACTATGATTTTCCTCCTTTCAAACGGGACCCCTAACCCTTCTTTTATAGGCTAGAAGGATCGAGGTATTTAGTTGAGTGACTGGCCATGCATGGTCAAAAGGTTTAGTTAACTTACCCAAAATTGTGTGTTCCGTCAACAACTTTCCATTTTTCGTGCTTTTGTAGGTACACACAGGCTGCAAATGGGCTAGCTAGCGTGTACACATGGGTTGTAGTGGGTCAGTTAGAGTGTACACATAGGCTTTAGTGGGTCAGCTAGTGTGTGCCTTTAAAAAAGGTGTTTTTAAGAAGAGATGTTCAGTAGTGGCTTAGCAAAGAAGGCACATGAGATGGACTAATGCCAGGTAAGCATGTCTGGTGCAAATTAGGGTTATAACAATCAATATCACTTTCTGGACAATTGGAGAGGAATTTTGAAAATCCTCGAGAGGAGTTTTTCAAGGACAAACAAAGTAATAAAAACCTCTCTCAGATTTTCAAAGGGTGTCATGGAGTGGGAGATTCAAAGGAATATTTGAGCCCTAGTTTTTAGTTTTCATGATTTCCTGTTTGAGACATGTTTTTGCAACACGTATTCCATCCATTTGGAGATGAATTTCAAGAAATAGAGAGAACTTTGTCTTTATAATGAGCTTACCTACAAAAACCGTTCTCATATTTTATATATCTATTACAGTTTGAGAAGTAAAAGTGGATTTTGTAAGCTTATTTTTCAAAATTTCGCCTCATAAAAATCAAGAAATTAGTTAAAACGTGTCATTTTCTGTTTTTAACTGTTTCTTTTTTGGGAAAGGGGTTGGATTTCTAAATAGTGATATGGAAAGGCCCTATAGTGATATATGTTTCCTGAAACAAGAGTAGATAAGGGTTGTACCCTTGGGGGATTGGATTGTGTATCTTTTTCCTGAATATCTTTATGAGCTAAATGCAAAAGTACCATGTTTTCATGAAGCATAGATTCATTACCGTGTTTTTTTAAGTATGTCTTTTATTTTTAATGCTCATCTCCATAATTGTATGTTATTTGTAATGTTCATCTCCATAATTGTCTACTCTTTCTAGTATTTAGCTGAGAGTAAATGTTTGAAATTCATCCATCTTCGATGCTCTATTCATATGGTAAATACTTGTTATGTGTTTAAAGATTGCAGGTCTGGAATTCATCCATTATTGATGCTCTGCTCATAGTAATGTTTCCTTCTATATTTCATCTAAAGTAACATTGAGAACTCATCCTTTGCTAGATTCTCTTAGTGTGATATTCTGCCCCTTTCTCTTTTCTGTTTCCATCCAAAATATTGCCTGTTGCTGAAGAGTAACACTTACTTTGCCTTTGTTCTCTATGAGTACACCACTAGTGATTATCTCAATGTTTTAATTTCAGAACTTGAATCCATTTCCCAATCATACCTTTTCCTTGTTTTTCCTACCAACCCTTTTAAAAAAAGTACCAGAGAATCTATCCTCTGTGCCTTTATTGATGAAACCCTTGATTTATTACCCGTCATTGGACATATAAGAGATCCCTCTCTGGTTGTATAGGTCAGAATACAATCTAAAGTTGGTTGAAACAATTACATTGGGGTTTTCTTTGATACAACCCAAGGAGATTTTTGAGTGATAAAATTTTGGCATCGTTGCCGGGGACGATTGCTATTATTTTCCTTGCAAAGAACGACATTGTTTTAGTTCTAAGGTATGAGAGAAACAAACATTTAGGCACATATTGGCTATATTTCTGCTCTGGCAACTCCACACATAAGAAAATGAGTTTGAAGGTGATTCCACTGGCATAAGAATCTATAGCTAAAGTTTTCACGACAACTTCATTGTTCAAAGAGATCAAGGTATGAAGAGTTTCTTGTCTTCAAAATGGAAATTTTATCTTTCGATCAAGGTACTTCATCCAATAGACCAAGACGGTTGGTGGCAGACCTTGTTTCTTTTCAAAAGTTTTGAAAATGGATTGATTTGTCTTCTAAGCATCATTGGTGTGAATATTTTCGTTTCTTGCTATTATCTTATTTGGATTCGTGTCACATACTTAGTCAAGAGGACATGTTAGAATGTTTACAAAATCTCCTTATGGAGCTTGAGATAGAACAAGAAGAGAATGAAACAAAAAAACATAAAACACTATTCGCTTATTCAGAGTAGTATAAAGAAAGATATCAGACTGCAATGGCTCACTGTTACAAGTACTATGACATTAGGCCTAAAGTTAGTACTTCGAGGTTTATTATTCTTACAGAAAATGAATTTTCAGACATCAAGAAGCCTTCATGTCGAAATACAAGTGCCATTAAAATTTTTTTTCATGACATAAACAACATGGATGGTCAGAAAGAACCATTTGAAGATGATCTTATTGTTGGTCATAAGGAAGTGATAGTCGCTTCTTCTCTCAATGACCCTTTTGCAGATCTGTTAGAATATTTAATGGAAATGAGCAATGTAATCTTTATACATGGAAATAGTTTCAAATGGTTGAATAAATTGTCCTATTTCAGTTTTGACTTTATGATTGGAGGAGATGAAAGCAAACTGCAGTCAAGAAACCACTTACTTGACTGACTTTATTGGAAGTATGAAATCACTTGACTTGATATTTTTTCTTAATAGAGTAGTGTAGGTAGGAGTGTGAATAATCTTGGTATTACGAGCATTTATTTAAGCAATTTCCAGTTTGACTTTCAGCATGAGTTTTTAGTTTTTAGTTTGGAGTGGTAGTTTTGGCTTGGCTTGTCATTTGGTTTTAGATGGATAAGACACTTGGTATATTGTTCTTTGCTACCTCTTAGGGAGGGTAGCATCCCCATTGGAGGTAATTGTTAGCACCATGATTTTCATAGCTAGAGTAAGAGGTTTGTCTGAAGTTTTCAAAGTCATGACATGATCTTGGGAAAATCAAGGAATTCCTAGATGAGTCATAGGCTAGGGTGAATATCATGTCAAAAGGTATTATGGTTCATCATCACCTTTCATGAGGTTAGAGAAGGAACAATCATGACACTCCATGTCATTGGTATCATCGAAAACTTCAAAAGCATACTCATTATGCAAGTCTGTTGCACAAAGGATTTTGTTGCCTCATTTGTTGCGCATTGGGAAGAGGATTTCATTGTGTAGGGGATTCTATCACACAGAGGATGTTGTTGCGTAGAGGATATTTTTGTGCATAGGATTTTGTCGCACAGAGTATGTTGTTGTGCAGAGGTTGTTGTCACGTAGAGGATGTTGTTTCCCAGAGGAAGCTGTCGCGCAGAGGATACTATCGTGCAGAGGATGTTGTTGCATAGAGGATGTTGTCACACATAGGATTTTGTCACGCATAGGGTTCTGTTGAGCATAGGATTTTGTTGTGTAGAGGATTTTGTCACGCAGAGGATGTTGTCGTGCAGAGGATATTGTCGTGTAGTGGATGTTGTCGCACAGAGGATGTTGTCATGCAGTGGATGTTGTCGCGCAGAGGATGCTGTCGCACATAGGATGCTATCGTGCATAGAATGTTGTCATGCATAGGATGTTATCACACAAAGGATGCTTTCATGCATAGGATTTTATCACGCAGAGGATGTTATCATGTAGAGGATTTTCTTGCGCAGAGGCTACAGGGTGCACTGCGTAAATGACTGGTTTAGTGGTCAACTTCAAGATCACTTTCTAACCAACTGGAGAGGAATTTTGAAAATCCCCAAGAGGTTTTGGTTGAGGAAAAAACAAATAATAAAAAACTCTCTCATATTTTCAAAAGGTGTCACATATTGGGAGATTCAAAGGAATATTTGATCTCTATTTTTCAGTTTTCATGATTTCCTGTTTGAGACATGTTTTTGCGACACGTATTCCGACCAATTGGAGATGAATTTCAAGAAATAGAGAGACATTTTTATTTATAATGAGCTTAAATAAAACAAACCTTCTTATATTTTACACATCTATTATAGTTTGAGAATTACAAGTGGAGTTTTGAAGCCTATTTTTCAGAGTTTTGCCTCCTGAAAAGCAAGAAATTAGTTAAGACATGTCATTTTCTGTTTGTAACTATTTCTATTTTGGGAAAGGGGTTGGAGTTCGAAATGGTGAGATGCAAAGGACCTATAGTGATATATATTGCATGTTACAAGAGTAGAGAAGATTTGGACCCTTGGGGGATTGGACTGGGTATCTTTTTCCTAAATATCTTTATGAGCTAAATGCAGAAGTACCATGCTTTCATGAATCAAAGATTCATTGTGGTGTTGTCTTAAGTATGTATTTTATTTCTAATGCTCATCTCCATAATTTTTTGTTCTTTCCAGTATTTAGCTGAGAGTAAATGTTTGGAATTCATCCATCTTTGATGCTCCATTCATACGGTAAATATTTGTTATGTGTTTAAAGATTGTGGGTTAAGAATTCATCCATGCTTGATGCTATTCTCATAGTAATCTTGTTTATTAAGGTTGTTTGTCATTGATGTCTATTGACAGGCGAAATCGACCGTCCGTCAACTGAGACAGTGGAACCTGTCCGGGGTTGTCTATTAACCCAAGCCGTTTGGGATGAACCACCCTGACGGGTTTAGCGTCTCCGTTAGCTGATCTAAGGTCCTAAGAAAACAAAATAAAAACTAATCTAAACTAACTAGTGTAACTAAAACTAATGAAACAAACTAAACTAATCTAAACAAAAAAACAAAAAAAACAAACTAATAAACTAATCTAACTAACACTAACTATTAAACAGACTAACTAAAACTAATTATTAAAACAAACTAAACTAATCTAACTAACTATATATATACAATCTACTAACTAATACTATACTAACTACTAACTGAAATATAACTTATTCACAAAATGTACAATATCTACAATTTACAAATTTGAATAAAACCTGAAAAACTCATTTATGTTCTGCACTAAGACAACGAAAGATATTTTTTGTTGATTTTATAATTTTATAAACCAGAAATAAAACATAAAACTAACTAAACCAAACTACTAATACACTAATTCTAACTACTAATCTAAACTACACATATATCTAACTACACTACTAATAAATATACTAAACAAATAAATAACAAATTGACCTGGAAATGCTCCAGGTTTGTCCTGTGTATGATGATCGCTTTAGCTGATCGGAGGGAGGAAACCCACACTGAAAAATCCAGAAAATTCTCGTAAACGATAAGCTGCAGTGATGTACAAGTTTGATTACAGGACAAACAAGACATAAAAATAACAACAATCATATGATTTATAAATCTCTACAATTAGATAAACCTGTTTGCAAAGATCTATACTTAATAGTTCAATTGATGAAGAAGAGAAATCTGTCATTCATAAGATGAACTAAGTAATTGTTGTATTCTTTAAATTACTAAAATAAATCAAACATGGATCACATTAATTCAATCATATCATTCTGCAAAATACTATGATAGCTAAAGTAGTCACTAATCAAATGCAAATTAATAAGCATAAACATGAAACAAAAGATTGATATTATGAAAAGCGAAAACTATAGCAGAACATCAACTTTTGTCTCAGTTTGTATTAAACATCCATAGCCTGGTTCTCCCACAAGTGAGGATGATCCTTATTACACCAAATAATAAGTATTTAAAGGTTTTCCACAGGGTAAAACCTCCCTGTGGAAGTTATAAAACTGTTTACATAAAATCTGGGAAGATATCCCAAAGTTGACTAATCTAGGAAACTAAAATAAAAGTAAAACATCCAAATATCCTCTTGACTATCCATCAAATCCCATGCAATTTGAATTCATCTGAAAAGGACCAAAAATGAACAAGTTAGAAGGATCTTTTATTAATAAAATGATAAAAATCTAATTCTATAGACAAGCTACAGAATCATGCGATTATGTAGCTAGTCTAAATAAGATACAGAATCAACATTGAAATTAATCGAAAATATTTTAAAGAATTCCATTTAATGGACATCCAATAGCCATTTGAAAACGAATCATTTAATTTGAGTTTGTTATAACATTCAAAATCAAACAAGATCCAAATCAATTAAATGACTACAGAGATAGGCATACTCTGTTTTGTTTGTTACCTGAAAGTCGGGTGAAAAAATCATATGGAACAACAATGCGATCGTTTCATAACAAATCGAATTCAACATAATCAAAACAAATGGAAAGCAACTGTTACGCTGCCTTGTCAACATGAAATATGAATTCGAAAAGATCATTTTCAAATCATAATAACTTTTTTGACATAGCAAACGACTCATTCCACAAGTAGATTAACATTGCAATTTGATCTTCCAGCAATTGAATTTTCAATTGGAGTATGGGAACATCAATGTAGTATCGTTCCAACCATAAATCGCATTGGTCACACAATGACTGTGTGGTTTTTGAAAGAGCAGGCAAGGGTTTGGTAAAATGGCTGAGGGTTTCACGAGAAAATTTAATACCAAGGTAGCTAGGGTCATTCCTTAGGGAGGGGGGGAGATTCGACACGAAATCATAAGGTGGCTCGGGACATAAACCCTACGAGTAAGGGTACTCACTGGCTAGAAAATGTTCTACGTCAGAATCATAATCCTCACTTAGGACGATAGGCTTTGACTCAGTAGAGGGTTTAGGTTTGTTCCTGGCCATCCGTGAAATCAAACGAGCATTTTTTTTACCCTTAGCGTTAGCAGTAGGGTTTTCCTTGGGATTTTTGCTCACAGGTCTTTTAATAGTCTCAACTTTCTCAATAACAACGTCGGGTAAGTCAACACCAGGGTCGACCGAGGGTTTAGGTAGTAGGACATGGAAGGGTGTGGGCGGCTCGGCCTTGGTTTCATTCACCATAGGTTTTTCAACCTGTATAGGGTCCGGTTCATCGAAACCATTTCGAGCGACGAAAGCGCTCCATCTATCCCCGTGCAAAATCAAATGATAAACAATGATAAGTTTGATAAGTCCATGGTGGAACAGGATGCTGTCAGCCTTCTTCCTTTTGAACTTTTCTGACATTTTATATAGGCTGCGGTGAAAGTAAAAGGGCATATTCAACGATTATCCCATAAAACTCATTAGCAAACGCAGGTTGTAGAGGAAAACGGGTTCGTATCGACCTTCACAGGTCACAAACTATTTAACTACCATCAAGGTATCGTTCCATCATGTTTTAAGTGCAGAGATGGGCATACCTCTGTCACAAGAAGTGAATTTGTGCGAGAGGAACAACAGTGTCCATGGCACCTCCTCGGCCTTACAATTTTTGAACCAACGTTGGCCTGTGGCAGAATTGATAATTTTCTCATCAATTTCCAACTGTATGTCACCCACCTTGTCTCTACAGCCATCGAAAGTCATGGAAAAATGTCATGCTACACATAGATTAAAACCCTCAAATCGCTGCACGAAGGTGAGCCATCCATTATCATCCAAGTCTTTGTGGGCATTGTCAAACATTAATAGGGCTTGGTTGCCGTTTTGCTCAATTCGCACGACCAGTGCCATGGAGCCGATCCCATCGTAAGCCGAGGGTTTGGATCATAACACACACAAGAGAAGAGCAACCTGAGCTAACAGAAGTGAACGGGAATAAGGGATAGGCATAAATGCCAGCGTGCGAAGGTGCTGGAGTTTATCTCTGCCATGAAAAATAGTAATTGCCAAAGTACAACCGCCGATTTACATAGCTGTTCAATCCATAATAGTAGTTCAACAATCAAGTCATGTGCCCAACTAATGAAATCAATGTCTAAACCAACGTGTGCAAACATTATTCCATCGTTTTAAACACTCGACATATAAATCAAAACCCAAATCAATTATGCGCCAATGTACCAGCTCACATAATCAATAGTTTAACCAATGTGCCGATGGGTATTCATATAATCAACATAGGTATCATATTAAAAAGATATATATGAAAGATTTAACGATAACACCCATGTATCTTATGAAACCAAAAGGTCAAGTAAATCAAATAAAAATGCAAATCCAAATATTAATGCATTGTAAACTGAATGAAACCAAGTCACACAATCAATATAAGAATGTCCAATGAGTATTGTTTGAAAGTTCTGCTAGCTACATAATGATAAATAAAAGGTAAGCACAATAGACATATCGACAAAAAGATAATGACAGTTTAGATAGTGATTCCAATACGACTTCGAAAGATTAAGTTTTCACGCTTACAATCGTGAAAACAAAATGAAAATAAGTGTGTAAATGTCACAAAAAATGAAAATGTCGTTTATTTGAAAATTGCGACGAAAAATTGATGTTTGCAAGACATAGGTGTAGGCAGCTTATAAGACAGTGGAAAAATGTGAATTGGCTACCAACAATGGCGACACACTGGTAGAAGCAGTTATCTCTGTCAAAAGAAACAAATTCAGGTTAAGACAACAAAGAAAATCTCAACTCAAAAATAACAACCAGAAAATCGTATAAACATCATCATTAACCAACTATTCCAGCAGTATTTCAAAAGATGAAAACTGATGACGATGTTAAGATCAACAAGTCACGATATTAAAGATAAAATATCCAATACTTTTGGCATAGACACTGCTTCCAACAGGCGTCCATAGCCTTGAAAGGGTTTCCATTTAACCCACTCTGACATCTGTATCTTGTGAAGAAGTTCTGGATCAGAATAAAGGACATTAAAGAGGTTTCTTTTTTGCAAATTTTCATATACCCGACATTGCTTTGCTTCCAGCGGGCCTGTTCAGTACCCCGGTGAAGTTGTCTTGGCGTCATGCATTCATTTACCTGCTTCTAGCAGACCTGTTCAGTATCCCGACGGGTTTACAAGCACTTCCCACAACTTTTATTAATAATTTGTTTTGTTTTGTTTTTCATAGATATATAGCTGAGCGGGGTGACACTGAAAATCATGATTTTTTAACATATTTTTTTAGACCTCATCATAATTTTTTAGGACTGTCCTTTATTTAGATCCAAAGATGTTTTATTGACAAAAACAACTTCCTAAGACAAGGAGACATCTTCTGAGTCATTCCTTTACAGAAAAGGGACAGCGTAAAAAGATAATAGATGATCATGACGAAATTTACTCATAGATCGAAATCGGTAAACTTCTTTCAAACAACAGACTTTTCTAACATAGATGTATATTTCAGAAATATACCATTGATGTTTATACAAACTTTCAGAAGTTATTTCAGCGAAGGAAATTTCTATTGTCTTTTTCTGAATAGTTCAGCGTACAGGTATGTGTATTTCCAAAGACACAAACTGATAAATTCAGATGCAAATCAAAAACAGAAAGCAAACAAAAACACAAACAAAAATAAAATATATACATAATATACAAGGGTAGTCATCAAGAAAAGTATCTCTTCAGGGATTGGCCATTCACTGGATAGGTGTCAAGCTGCCCTTCAAGATTCTGCAATTGAAAAGAACTAGGACCCAACTTTTCAGCAATTAAAAATGGTCCAAGCCATAAGTTTTGAAATTTTGTGTGCTCTCCCTTTCCCTTGTGTGGTTTGTCCCACTTCAAGACGAGATCACCTACTTCAAAATTCCTATCAGAAGCAGAATTTGAATCGAACCAACTTTTAACCAATTTTTGCTGTTGATCTAACTTATGTTTCGCTTGGGCTCTTACCTCTTCTAGCTTCATCGAAGCGTTAATCTGGTTTTCCAAAGGGGTACAATCTTCTTCTTGGACTTTTCGCAACAAATGAAGTGAAGGAAGAAGAATGTGAGGTGGCAGAATTGCTTCTCTACCATAAACGAGAAAAAAGGGGGATTTTCCTATAGCAGCTTTTGGCATTACCCTATCATCCCACAGCGCGTTTAGCAGTGCATTGTGACAATTGTTGTGATTTTCAACCACGGTTCTCTTGATGATTTTAATCAAGTTCTTGTTTGTTGATTCTGCCAGTCCGTTGCCCTGGGGGTAGTAACTTGCAGAATACTTCAACTTAACTCCTTTTTCTAAAGAGAACTCGCTCATCTCAAGAGAGAAAAAGTAAAAAGCATTATTGAAAACTAAACAGTCCGGGATACCGAAATGAGTGATGATATTTGAATTTAGAAAGGCAATTACCTGACTGGTGTTGACAGTTCTTAGCGCAGTAGCTTCAGACCATCGAGTAAAGTAATCTATGGATGTCACAATAAACTTGTGTTGTTGCAAATATGGAGGGTTGATTGGACCTATGATATCAAGGCCCCACTGCTGAAAAGGAGAATCTGCTGTAACGGGTTGCAGCGGAAAGGCTAGTTTTTGTAACCGCTCTGATGCTTTCTGACAGATGATACATTTATGACACAAGGCATGGGTGTCTGTAAAAAGAGTAGGCTAGTAATAACCAGCTCTTAAAACTTTATGAGTAGTGGTGTCACCACCGAAATGGCCACCAACTTCTCCTACATGCAACTCTAGCAACACTTTTTATGCTTCGTCCTTTTCAAGACAACGCATCAGTACGTCGTCAAAAATTTGACGAAACAGGATACCATTAACCAGATGAAAGGAGGCATACTTTAGTCTCAACGCTCTTATTTTGGTGGGGTCAAGGTGACGGGGGGCTGACCCACGTTCAATATAGAATCTTATATCGTCATACCAAGGACTAACAAGGTTTTGTGCGCAATAGATTAAACTTTGATCGCTTTGACCTAGGTTTGACGTATCACTCTCTTATTGCTGTCCTGTTTCTGAATCGACAACTAACTTGCATAACCCTTTCCCTCTCACTATCTGAGCTGGGGTGATTTCTAAGTCATACTCCTGGAAGGAGGTGACCCAGTTGGCTCTCTTTTCTCCTAGTTCCTTCTGCACTAACAGGTTCCTCACGGCTGGGTAGGGGACAATGAATTTTGTCCTTGACTTCAAAAGATAGGACCGGAAGTGCTTAACTGCTTTGAAAACAAGGTAGGCTTGCCGATCTACCGCTGGGTAATTAAGTTCAGTTCCTTTGAAATAGGAGCTCATAAAAGCGATGGGTACTTCGTTGTTCTGGGCATTCTTTTGGGTTAGGACGGCTGCATAGGAACGGTCAAAAGAAAAAGTGTAGAGTGTAAAGTCTTGAGAGAAATCTGGGCTCATGAGAGATGGAGCATCTATAATGGCCTTCTCTATTGCATGAAAATATTGAATTTATGTGGGTCTCCATTTATATTGGGTGTCTTTCTTAATCAATTTCTATAAAGGCTTGACCATTTCGGAGAAACTGGGGACAAATCTTATCACAAAGTTAATCTGGCCTAAGAAAGACTGCATGGATTTTTTGGATGTAGGAGGGGGAAGTTTTGCGATGACTTGAGTCCTTTCGGGGTCAATAATCATCCCTTCACTAGACACAATAAATCCTAAGAGTTTACTCTGTTCTACTGCAAAGATGGACTTTTTGGGTTTCAAGGAGATGTCGTATTTATGACATCACAGTAGAACGGCTCGTAAGTGAGCTAGATGATTTCTTTTGTTTTTAGAAAATACAGTCACATCATCTAAGTAAACTACGACAGACTAATTGATTAAGCCTTGAAAAGTAATATCCATTGCTCTCTGAAAAGTGGCGCCGACATTAATCAATCCAAAGGGCATTTTACGATAAGCATAAGTGCCCCACAGAGTATGGAAGGTAGTTTTTAGCTGGTCTGGTGGAGACATCAGGACCTGGTTGTATCCAGAAAAACCATCCAATAAGGATAGCCTCTCAGAACCAGATACTTGTTGAAGGATCTGTTCCATGGGTGGGATAGGATAGTTTTCTTTGTCAGACGCCCTATTAAGGTTCCAGAAATCGACGCAAAGTCGAATTTTCCCATTCTTCTTCCAGAATGGGACAAGGTTAGAAACCCATTGAGTTTGCCTAACATGAAAAATTATCTTAGCATTTAGGAGCTTATTCAATTCTTTTTGAACGGTCGGTTCGAGTTTGGGGTGTATTTTCCTCAGTTTTTGTTGCAAAGGTAAGGTTTGGGGCTTCATCAGGATGACATGTTGTATGATATTGGGGTCAAAAGTTTTAAGGTCATCATACGTCCATGCGAATACATCTTTAAATTCTTTAAATAATTTAACAAATGCATCTTTTTCTTGTCGAGAACATCCCAAGCCTAAGTTAATGCACTGAGGATTTTCATTAGTTCCTAAGTCCACTTTTTCATAAGACAACGAGGAACTATTGGTTTTACAATTGACCGTCTTTTTAAATTTATCTTGAAAATCATAAAACTCTTCTAATATAATTACAGATTTTGGGATCGAGTTTACCACATATGATGAAGATTCAAAATTTCTCGTATCTGGTATTACCGTGAAATCGCGCAAATTGTCGTCATGCGTATGTTCATCTATCATCGTGCCTTGAAAGGTTTTTTCCATGTGAAGAAAGTTAATAATTTTCTGATCGTCGTCAAATACTCTCCAGTTCGTGATGTTGTCGGGAATGGATGGCTGAAACAGCAGCTCAACTGAGAATGCGTCTGGGGACAAGCCTTCTGCAGGAAGAACTTTAGAAGCTACATTAGCTAATAAATCTGCTTAAGAGTTATTCAATCTAGGGATGGAATTTATATTGAAAGATGAAAATTTATTCATTAAGTTCCATACCTTAGACTAGTAGCTTTTGAGATGTGGAGACAGACAGTGGATAGAATCTCTTACCTGTCTAACCACTATTCCAGAGTCGCCAAAAACGGTTAAATTTTGAATGTTCATATCCAAAGCGTTTCTGAGACCTTGTAGTAAAGCTTCATATTCTGTAGTATTGTTAGTACATTCAAATTCCAACCTACATGCTATCAATGTTTTGTTACCTGTCATATTGATAATGACGCAGCCTGCTCCAGCTCCCTCTTTGGACTTTGACCCGTCGAAATATAGAGACCAAATTTGGTTTGCATCGGGTACATGGGATCTTTGCGTGGAAGCTGTTGGCTGTGCATATGCTACAATCTCAGACTATTGTTCTGGATTGGTGATAGGTGAAGCCTCATCCATGAAATTACCGAAGAAGGTATCCATCCCTTGTACTTCAGGTGAATCAGCAGGAGGTGTGTATGGTTTGTTGGGATCGTTCATATCTATGACCGTGAACTTAAGTTAGCGCTCACGATTCACCTTTATTCTATTAGGCTTGTCGTTCTCTGGAATCCATAGATGAGACCAATCTATTGCGAAATAACCATGCAGTTGCTCTGACCAGTCCCTGCTTAAAAACAAACCATACACTTCTAGAATGTCCACAACAATTATATCAATAAGTTGATGAAACTTGGGGTTAGACAATAATATAATAAGAACATTCTTTAGTTTGCCTATAACTTTAACATTTGTCCGATCAAGTTGTATGATTTTTAAAGTCGAGGGTTCAACTTCAGCATTTATCTTTTTCCAAACAGACCAGGGAATCACATTGGATGATGCCCCTGAGTCTACCATACAATTGTGCACGTTTCTATTGAAGATATTGAGAGTTAATAGGAAAGGAGGTACATTCTTGAGAGTACTAAGAGTGGTAGATTGTGGCTTTTTACTCGTAGTTTCTAAGGCTACTTTATCTACATTATTTACATTATTTACATTATTTACAGGAAGGCTTCCTTTATCTTGAGGATCAGGATGGTTTTTAGTGGAAGTCTTCCGAGGGACTTTGTTTTGCACAACCTTATTACCATTAGAATTACCATTCTTTCCGTTCTTTGAAATATTTTGCAACATCTTTTGTAACAAAAATCGAAACTTCAACAACTCATAAATAGAAATGTTAGCCCTTAACTTTTTAAGATCTTCAACAACGTCATAATCTAAGTTGGGGCTGACATTACTCTATTTAGTTTCGGCTGATTTAAATTGCTTTGGCGGCGAAGTTGTAGTATTTTCAGAAGAAGGTTTATTTGTTGTCTTACTCCTGGTATTATAAGGATGAACTGTCTCGAAGTTAGCTTGAAAGATGCTATCTGAGAAGTGTCCAAAAATTTTCTGGGAAGACTCTTCTTCTTGAACGGTCTCTTGCTCAACTACCTCCTCAGGAATCTCAGGGGGCATCAAGTTGTCTTGGGCTTCTAGAATTGTTTGAAGAGGACATTGCAAACTTTCTAGATTAAGGCCTTCGGTGGTTGGGTTAGGTCGGTTGGTAGGAAAAGGATTTTGGAAAGGAGGTTTGTAGGGTCCTTTGCTAGAGGAAGCTTCTTCAGTCGACCTTTTCAAGTCTATAACTTGATTAGACAGTTTTTGAACAACTTTAGTTAGGTTTTCCAAATCAGAGTTTCCAGGTTGTGTTTTACTTTGAGTGGGTCTGGGAGTATTTCAATCTTCTTTTTGGAAGCATAACTAGTCTCGGTTTCATTGTTAGAAGAGTTTTTAAGACTAAGTATGTCTTTTTCAATATGGATGGCCTCCTCGAAGGACTCTAACAACGTGGCTTTCTTGGATCGTTTAACCCAAATAGCTTTGCTCTGATGCAAATCTTTAGTGTAGTATTCTATTATAAGACTCTCAGCATGCATGGAATTCAGTTTTTGAGTGTTAAGAATCTTTGATTAAAATCTTTAACTTTTTCTTTTGGGTTCATTTTTAAGCTAGAAAGATCCATGACTAGGACTTCTGAAGGCTTACCGTCTCCAAACTTTTCCAAAAAGCATGACTCAAACTTTTCCCAAGACACGATGGTATGGGGTTGTTGGGCAAAGTACCAAGTGGATGCATTACCCTCGAAAGTATAAGGGAACAAACTACAGACAACATCTTCATGTTCGACATTGCGGAGTCTTATGGCTAACATGAATTTTTTAATGTGATCTTCAACTATCTATTTTGAGTCAGGATCAAACTTGGGAAGCCATTTCTCCGGGTGCTTAGGTAGAGGATGTTGAGCTCCAGGTACAACTATGACATCTTGGTCAAGACAAGGTCTAGCAGGGTTGTTCTTATTTGCCATTGGGGTAGTGGGTGTGGAAGGCTGAGAAGGTTAATTGCCTTCGTCAGAGGAATATCCTCCAAAAGAGGAAGGAGATTATGGAGGAGGTATCCCAGATCCTCCTGCAACAGGATTTAAGATTGGATCTGAAGGATTCACAGTAGGATTAGTGTCACCTAATTGTTCTCTGATATCAGAGAAGTTCAAAGGTTGGCTCCATGGACGTTTTGGTTGCCTCAAATGGGCTAAGGCACTATGTGTTTTAATAAGAGATTGCCATACAATCTCTTGTATGTCACCACCTGTAGGATTAGGGGTTGTTGTCTCAACTGTGATCTGCAGATCGTCGGTTGAAGTAGTTGTTGTTTGAAGGGGAATATTATCGTGTGAACGGCTTCTAGTCACTATTAGTGAGCAATTAGGGGGTGGAGGAGTCTTGGGACCACCTCGTGCCATTAATTAAGTTCAGGCCCTCCTTCTAGCGCCATTTTTTGACGGGCGAAATCGACCGTCCATCAACTGAGAGAGTGGAACCGGTCCAGGGTTATCTAATAACCCAAGCCGTTTGGGATGAACCACCCTGATGGGTTTAGCAGCTCCGTTAGCCGATCTAAGGTCCTAAGAAAACAAAATAAAAGCTAATCTAAACTAACTAATCTAACTAAAACTAATGAAACAAACTAAACTAATCTAAAAAAAAAACAAATAAAACAAACTAATAAACTAATCTAACTAACACTAACTAAAACTAATTATTAAAACAAACTAAACTAATCTAACTAACTATATATATACAATCTAGTAACTAATACTATACTAACTTCTAACTGAAATATAACTTATTCACAAAATGTACAATATCTACAATTTACATATTTGAATAAAACCTGAAAAACTCATTTATGTTCTTCCCTAAGACAACGAAAGATATTTTTTGTTGATTTTATAATTTTATAAACAAGAAATAAAACATAAAACTAACTAAACCAAATTACTAATACACTAATTATAACTACTATTCTAAACTACACATATATCTAACTAAAGTACTAATAAATATACTAAACAAATAAATAACAAATTGACCTGGAAACGCTCCAGGTTTGTCCTGTGTATGATGATCTCTTTAGCTGATCGGAGGGAGGAAACCCGCACCGAAAAATCCAGAAACTTCTCGTAAACGATAAGATGAAGTGTTGTACAAGTTTGATTACAGGACAAACAAGACATAAAAATAACAACAATCGTATGATTTATAAATCTCTAGAATTAGATAAACCTGTTTGCAAAGATCTATACTTAATAGTTCAATTGATGAAGAAGAGAAATCTGTCATTCATAAGATGAACTAAGTAATTGTTGTATTCTTTAAATTAGTGAAAGAAATCAGACATGGATCACATTAATTCAATCATATCATTCTGCAAAAGACTATGATAGCTAAAGTAGTAACTAATCAAATGCAAATTGATAAGCATAAACATGAAACAAAAGATTGATATTATGAAAAGTGAAAGTTGTAGCAGAACATCAACTTCTGTCTCAGTTTGTATTAAAAATCCATAGCCTGGTTCTCCCACAAGTGAGGATGATCCTTATTACACCAAATAATAAGTATTTAAAGGTTCTCCATAGGGTAAAACCTCCCTGTGGAAGTTATAAAACTGTTTACATAAAATCTAGGAAGATATCCCAAAGTTGACTAAACTAGGAAACTAAAATAAATGTAAAACATCCAAATATCCTCTTGACTGTCCATCAAATCCCATGGAATTCGAATTCACCTGAAAAGGATAAAAAATGAACAAGTCAGAAGGATCTTTTATTAATAAAATGATAAAAATCTAATTCTATAGACTAGCTACAGAATCATGCGATTCTATAGCTAGTCTAAATAAGATACATAATCAACATTGAAATTAATCGAAAATCTTTTAAAGAATCCCATTTAATTGACATCCAATAGCCATTTGAAAACGAATCATTTAATTTGAGTTTGTTATAACATTCGAAATCAAACAGGATACAAATCAATTAAATGACTATAGAGATAGGCATACTCTGTTTTGTTTGTTACCTGAAAGTCGGGTGACAAAATCATATGGAACAACAATGTGATCGTTTCATAACAAATCGAATTCAACATAATCAAAACAAATGGAAAGTAGCTGTTACGTTGCCTTGTCAATAGGAAATATGAATTCGACAAGATCATTTTCAAATCATAATAACTGTTTTGACATAGAAAACGACTCATGCCACAAGTAGATTAACTCAAGCTAGTGTGAAAATTAATTCAAATAAAGTCGTAACAGGATCGATTGATAGAAACATAATTCGTAATTTGTTATTGAAAATTGGGCAAACAAGATTGATTGTCTTTGATCGAAATCGTTCCAATCAAACGAATTATAACCGGGTTTGACCAATTTGTTTTACACATTTAAAATCAAACAAAGAAACAATTACAATCGGGATCCAATTCCTAAAAATGATCAAACTAACAACAATCCAATCAAGGTGGCTCGGGACATAAACCCTTCGAGTAAGGGTACTCGCTGGCTAGAAAACATTCTACGTCAGAATCAGAATCCTCACTTAGGACGATATGATTTGACTTAGTAGAGGGTTTAGGTTTGGTCATGGCCATCCATGAAATCAAATGAGTGTTCTTTTTATCCTTAGCGTTAGCAATAGGGTTTGCCTTGGGATTTTTTCTTTTTATCAGTGAAACAAAATCATAAGGTGGCTCAGGACATAAACCCTGTGAGTAAGGGTACTCGCTGGCTAGAAAAATGTTCTACATCAGAATCAGAATCCTCACTTAGTACGATATGCTTTGACTCAGTAGAGGGTTTAGGTTTGGTCCTGGCCATCCATGAAATCAAACGAGCGTTCTTTTTACCCTTAGCGTTAGCAGTAGGGTTTGCCTTGGGATTTTTGCTCATAGGTATTTTAATAGTCTCAACTTTCTCAATAACAGCGTCGGGTAAGTCAACACCAGGGTCGGCCGAGGGTTTAGGCAGTAGGACATGGAAGGACACATGTCGCTCAGCCTTGGTTTCATTCACCATAGGCTTATCAACCTGTATAGGGTCTGAGTCATCAAAAATATTTCGAGCGACGAAAGCGCTCCAACTATCCCCGTGCAAACTCAAATGATAAATAATGATAAGTTTGATAAGTCCATGGTGGAACAGGCTACTGTCAACCTTCTTCCTTTTAAATGTTTTTGACATTTTATATAGGCTGCACTGAAAGTAAAAGGGCATATTCAATGAGTATCCCATAAAACTCATTAGAAAATGAAGGTGGTAGAGGAAAATGAGTCTGTATCGACCCTCACTGGTCACGAACTGTTTTAATACCATCAAAGTATCGTGCCATCATGTTTTAAGTGCAGATATGGGCATACCTCTGTCACAAGAAGTGACTTTGCACAAGAGGAATAGCAGTGTCCATGGCACCTCCTCGACCTTACAATTTTTGAACCAACGTTGGCCTGTGGCAGGTAACCCTATGGCAGAATTGATAAATTTCTCATCAATTTCCAATTGTATGTCACCCACCTTGGCTCTATAGCCATCGAAATTCATGGTAAAATGTCGTGCTACACAGATATTAAAACCCTCAAATCGCTGCACGAAGGTGAGCCATCCATTATCGTCCAAGTCTTTGCAGGCATTGTCAAACATTAACAGGGCTTGGTTGTCGTTTGGTTCGATTCGCACGATCGGTGCCACGGAGCCGAGCGCATGGTAAGCCAAGGGTTTGGATCATAACACACACAGGAGTAGAGATACCCGAGCTAACAGAAGTGAATGAGAATAAGGTATAGGCATAAATGCCAGCATGCAAAGGTGGTGGAGTTTATCTCTGCCATGCAAAATAGTAATTGCCAAAGTACAACCGCCAATTTACATAGCTGTTCAATCCATAATAGTAGTTCAACAGTCAAGTCATGTGCCCAACTAATGAAATCAATGTATAAACCAACGCGCGCAAACATTATGCCATCGTTTTAAACACCCGACATATAAATCAAAACCAAAATCAATTAAGCGCCAATGTACCAGCTCACATAATCAATAGTTTAACCAATGTGCCGATGGGTATTCATATAATCAACATAGGTATCATATTAAAAAGATATATATGAAATATTTAACGATAACACCCATGTATCTTATGAAACCAAAAGGTCAAGTAAATCAAATAAAAATGCAAATCCAAATATTAATGCATTACAAACTCAATGAAACCAAGTCACACAATCAATATAAGAATGTCTAATGAGTATTGTTCGAAAGTTCTGCCAGCTACATAATGATAAATAAAAGGTAAGCGCAATAGGCATATCGACAAAAAGATAATGACAGTTCAGATAGTGATTCCAATGCGACTTCGAAAGATTAAGTTTTCACACTTACAGTCGTGAAAACAAAACGAAAATAAGTGTGTAAATGTCGCAAAAAATGAAAATTTCATTTATTTGAAAATTGTGACGAAAAATTGATGTTTGCAAGACATAGGTGTAGGCAACTTATAAGACAGTGGAAAAATGTGAATTGGTTGCCAACAATGTCAACCCTTGAAGAAACTCTGGTAGGGAATTCTGGTAGCACAAAGATTTGGGTAATGAACCCAAGGTTGTTTAATGTATAATGGTATTAGTTTTACTATATTTGAAGGCAATACTATTATATATAGATAGTACATGTCATGCTATTTCTGGAGGTATGTGGAATGCCACATAACTCTTCACGGTTTGAGAGTTATGGACTTACGAAGTTGGATGACCCTCATATGTTGGCTTGAAGCCCCATAAGGTAAAAGAAGTCAAAGAGCTTGCAAAGAAGAAATTATTATTTAAATGATAAATTAATGTGACAAAGTCAAGAAGGATTATTTAAATAATAAAGTGAAGTGACAAAATCAAAGAAGATTATTTAAATGATAAAGTGAGGTGACAAAGTCAAGGAGAAATATTTAAATGATAAAGCAATGGAGAAATTTCTAATTATGGAAAGTGGTTAACCCTAAAAATGAGGAAAATAGGTTAAGTTACCTATAAATGGGTTAAGTGACCTAGAAATGGGTTAGGTGACCTAGAAATGGGTTAGGTGACCTAGAAGATGGAGAAAATAAATAAGAGGCAAGGCTCTCTCATTATATATCACACTTGAAAATATTAAACATATATAGGTGACTGAGGTAACCAAAGGATATCTAAGCTGAATTTCCGAGGGAAGGTGAAGAAAGTAAGGCCATAATTCAAGGGAGGATAAATTCTTTGGATGATGCTTTCTAAGGTATGTTGTTTACAGGTCATCTGGCCATTTTCAAAATAACATTTTTTCTAGAATGATTCATACCATACGATTGATAGGTCATTGAGGAAACATATCCAAGTATCTTTGGTAAAATATTCATCTTGTGGGTCGTTGTATTTTTGGAGTTACACTCTGTGGAAAATAAGGTTTGTGGCTAGTCTTGAAACTAGTCTAAAACATGTGTTTCGAGTAAACATGTCATAAATTCTTCATAATAGATCTACATTTAGTAAGATCAAATGTGTTGGTTAGAGTATATTCTATAGTATTCTTTGTAAAATTTTCATATCCATTCAACAAATATTCAGGGTGGGGCAGGTTCTACAAGGTTCTAGAATAAACCAAAATTCAACAAGATATGCCATTTTTTGCTATAACGCCTTTTCTGAGAGGTTCCAATTAGTGAAACCTGGATGAATTGTATAAATGAAACTGAAGAACATTGTGTACTACTTTCAGATATTTGTTCATTACATGTACATAGTTATGATTATTTCAAGTTAGGGTTGTTGACTAATCCCAAGCTACTCATGTGAGACTAAAGAAAAGTTTGATGAAAATTCTAGTCTCTTGTTGTGAAATTTAAGGAAGGTTTGTAGGTATGTGATCATATACACCAGGTCTATTACAGAGTTAAAAATCATATTTGTATGATGAAATTGATGAGGGGTTTTGGTTAAGGTACATGCTGGGTACATGGTTGAGACAAGTAGTTGATGAGTTGGCACATACATGAGGTGTATAATTGATGAAGTTGGTACATATTGATGAGTCATAGTTGATGAGTAGTTGACAAATGATTGGTACTTACTTGGTACATGGTTTTATGCACTTGTTTATGGTACATGTTGATTATAGGTTGTTTGGTACAGGTTGGTGCATGGTTGATGCACTTGTTTATGGTACAGGTTGATTACAGGTTGAGGTATAGGTTGATGCATGGTTGATGCATGGTTTAGGTTTATTGGTATAGATTTACAACATTATATCTCATTGTGATAGTGTGACAATGGTTCCATCATTCTACTTCTATATTAGGGCAATTGTATGGGGAAAGGACTGGTGGTTGTGTCCACCTTCCTGTTGTAGTTGAAGAACATAGGGGGTTGTAGCCTCCTTCTGGTTTTAGCTAGAGAATAGGGGAGTTGGATATTACTTTAGGTTGTAGCCTGAGAAACAAGGGGGTTGGAGCCTCCTTTCAGTTGCAGCTGGAAAATAAAATAAGTCGGTGCTTCCAATGAATGTAATTCTTCAAGACATATAAGAAAAAACATTTTGTGGTTTTCTCCCGCTTTGGGTTTCCACATAAAAAATCGGTGTACTATGTATGTGTATGATTGTTCGTTTGTTCATTGATTATTTAATTTGTATTTATTGGATGATAATGCTACATTGATATAAAACTTGGATTATATGGTTAAAAATGATTCAATTCCTCTATTACTAATTCACCCCCCCTCTCAGTAATCCAACAATTGGTATCAGAGAAGGTTCCTTCAGAAATAAGATTAACCACTGAAAGGTAGATCATGAAGAGAAACACCTTATATAAAAATGGAATACCAAAGTTCAGTGGAAAAAAGTATGCATTTTGGAGCATAAGGATGATAACATATATACAGGCACAGGGATTTGAAATTTGGCAATCAATTGTAGATGGATACACAACACCAAAAATTCCACCAAAAAATGACAAAGCAATGAAATTCGGTCAGAATAATTCCAAATCTAAAAATGCACTTCGGAATGGTCTTAGTGAAACGATATTGACCAAATTTTCACATTGTAAATCTGCTAAAGAAATTTGGGACAAACTTCAAAATATTTATGAAGGAGATTCAAAAGTCAAAGCAACAAAGCTTCAAACTTATAGAGGCCAGTTCGAAAAAATTAAGATGAAGGAAGATGAGAATATTGCAGCTTACTTTTTACGAGTTGATGAAACAATAAATGCAATCATAGGATTGGGAGAAAAAATCAAAGGATCTGTAATTGTTCAAAAAGTACTAAGATCTCTTCCTATGAGATTTGACCCTAAGATATCAACACTAGAAGAAAGATCATATCTAAACTCAATAATCATGGATGAATTACATTAAATATTCACAACATATGAAATGAGAACTGAATAGGAAAATCCATATATAAAAGAAGCAGCCTTCAAATCATCCAAGGAGTCAAAGCAAAAGGGAAGGAAAAAAAAAGAACATAGCAGTAACAATGGCGTCTTAGAAGATGATGACAAAGTGACCAACTTTGTCAAAAGATGGTATTGGTCATTTTGCTAACAAATGTTCTTATAAGAAAAAGAGAAATGATGAAGGTTATTCAAAAGGAAAACAAACATATAAAGGAAAAAGAACCACAATGAAAGTTTTCAAGAAAATCTTATGCACCAAAGAACACATCTCATCATCAAATGAAGATAAAGTCAATGATGGTGAGACAAAAAGAGTTCTATTCATGGCAGTAGAAGACTATGATAAAGAAGACTCTGAAGAAGAATATGAAGAAGCCAAAGAAGAATATGAAGAAGCCAAAGAATAAATTGAAGAGGAAGAAGTTGACCACCGAGAGGAATTAATGTGTGCCATAAAAGTTATTAGAAGAGAAAAGAATAAAAACAAGAAACTACAAGTAGAACTAGACAAGAAATAAGACACTCAAGAACTAGAACAAATGATCACAAATTTTAAGGTTCAAATAGAAGAAAATAAAAGTATTTAAGAAGCACTCAAAGAAAACTGGAAGAAAAAAGACAATATTATTGGAAATTTGGAAGCAAATATTGTCACATTAATAAGGGATCTTCAAAAACAAAATATGCAGAACAACTCAAAAGTTTTTTATGACATTATCAACAGTAAAAAATCTCATCATGACAAGTTCAGACTTGGATACAATAAGACAAAAAAAGGATCAAGCTCCAAAAAACAGAGCAAGAAACATATCCAAAAAGCTATGCAGAAACAATCAAGGGGGATAAGAATATCTACAAGGAAGATTACAGGGACACCTCCACCGAGAAGATTAAGATTTCATAATAAATAACCGACAGATAGGCCTCAGGAAGAAGAATAATTTATAAGAGTATCTCCTTTCAGAATATCTTCAACTCCCAGGTATCAAACTATCTTTTTTGGTTTATGTTATGGATGTAATAATTTTGGACATAAAGCTGTGAATTTTGGAGCTAACAATAGGAACACAAACAACTATGAAAGTCATACACAAAGGGGTTATCCAAGAAGGCCTAGTGAAACACAGAGAAGAAGTTACAATAGGTTTGAATCTTTGAGCACTGAAGTGGAATGTTAAAAATGTAACAATTTTGGACACATGGACAAATATTGCAGAATGACAGTCCCTCCTAGAGAACCACAATAGAATAAAAACAGTCACAGACATGAAACTCAGAAATGGACATGGATAAGAAAGCAGGATCATTATAGCAATGTAGAATGCACACTCACTCTACAAGATAAGAAAAATAAATGTAGTTGGTATGTTGACAGTGGTTGTTCAAAACACATGACAGGTGATAGAGATAGGTTTCTTACGTTACGAAAGGAAAGAGATTGATCAATCTCCTTCAGAAATGATGATTCAACTAAAATCATTGGAAAAGGCACAGTTTGAATTGGGAACAAGAATACCAAGGCATAAAAGGTTCTACTAGTAGAAGATATGAAACATAATCTTCTAAGTGTGATTCAAATGTGTGACCAAGGTCATAAAGTTACTTTCAATTCACAAAAATGTGCGATAAGAAAAGAAGGTTCAGGAAAATTGATTGCTACAGTTGTGAGAACTTCAAGAAACATATATCTATTAAGAGAAATTGGAAATGAAAAGTGTTGTCAAGGAAAGGAAGATGAAAGTTGGCTATGGAATATAAGAATGGGTCACATACATTTTGATAACCTTGCCAAAGTCAGTAGAAGAGAAGCAATTAGAGAAATGCCCCGGATCATGAAACCAACCAACACTTTATGCAAGCATTGTCAACAAGGAAAGAAAACAAAGACTAGGTTCAAATCAAAGGAATATTCAATGACAAGACCACTAGAAATTGTGCATACTGATCTAGTTGGACCAACTACAACAAAGGGTTTAAAAGGTGATAAATACTTGATGTTATTAGTTGATGATTATACAAGAATGACTGCAATTTTCTTTCTCAAGAATAAGTCAGAAGCTTTTGAAAACTTCAATATCTACAAGGAAATGGTTGAAAATGAAATGGATTCAAAAATAAAATGCTTGAGATTTGATAAAGGAGGAGAGTTCAGTTCAAATGAATTTATGGACTACTGCAATAGTCATGGAATAAAAAGACAATTATTTGTTTCTAGGACACCTCAACAAAATGGAGTTGTTGAAAGAAAGAACATGACAGTACAGGAAATGGCTCGAACAATGCTAATGGATTCCAAATTGATAGATATATTTTGGACACAGGTAGT
>JZKD02S1933297.1:333708-367390 GCA_000966675.3 Picea glauca
TATTTTATTAATTTAAGTTAATGTTGATGATATTATTTTTGGTAGTGATGATGACAGGTTAAGCCAGAAATTTGCAAAGGATATGCATAATGAATTTGAAATTTCATTACTTGGATAACTATCCTTCTTTTTGGGACTTTAGATACATCAAAGAAACCAAGAATTTTTTATTTCTCAAATCAAGTATATCAGAGAAATTCTAAAGAGGTTCAGAATGGAAGATTGCAAACCAGTTGCAAGTTAAGAAAAGATGATGATTCAATGTATACAGATTAGAGGAAATGCAAGTCAATGATTGGTATCCTACTATATGTGAAAACATCCAGACCAGATGTAATGCAGGTATTTGGATAAGTGACATGATTTCAAGTAACACCAAAGGAATCGCATGTGTTAGTAGTGAAGATGATTTTTCAGATATCTCAAAGGAACATAAGAGTTTGGATTATGGTATCCAAAAGGAAAGGATCTATCTGTTATTGCCTACATAGATGCAGATTAGGTAGGTTGTATTGATGACCGATGAAGCACCAGTGGAGCAGTTGTATTCTTGGGTGAGTGTTTAGTATCATGTCTAAGAAAGAAATAATCACCAGTATCTCTATCTACAGTCGAGGCACAGTATATTGCAACAACAACATGTTGTACATAGGTTCTTTGGATGAAACAAACTCTAACAGATATATAGATTGAGTATGATGAGCCCATTCCAATCTATTGTGATAATACATGCGCCATCAGTATCTCAAAGTACCCAGTGATGCACTCCAAGATGCAGCACATTCCAATCAAGTATCACTTTCTATGGGAACAGGTTGCAGAAAAGAACATCAGAGTTGAGTATGTGGGCACAAAAGAACAAGTGGTAGACATCTTTACAAAACCAATTCCATGGGAATCCTTTGAGTATATTCTCCAGAGACTTGGAGTTATTTCTTCTCCAAAATGAATGATTTTGAATGATTATCTTATATGTCTTATATGTACACGAGGAAGCACCATAAATATGACAGTTCAGTTGGGAGGAGTAGCCCTGGATGGAAAGATACCTTTTCCATTGATGAGAAAGGGGGAAAGATTTATCAGATGTAGAGGACAGAGGCATGATCTAAGGGGGAGAAATGGTCACATAGATACAGAGGACAAACACATGGTTCCAAGGGGAGAATGAGTGATATGACTTCCGTATTGCATGAAATTATTTCAGTATTGCATGAGAGTGTTGCCATCAATGCCAAAAGGGGAGATGTTTTATTAAGGTTGGTTGTCATTGATGTCAACCCTTGAAGAAAGTCTGGTAGAGAATTTCGGTAGCACAAAGGTTTGGGTAATGGACCCAAGGTTGTTTAATGTATAATGGTATTCTTTTTAATATAGTTGAAGGTAAGAATATTCTATATGGATAGTAGATGTCATACCATTTCTGGTGGTATGTGGAACATCACATAACTCCTCACAGTTTGAGAGTTACGGCCTTACAAAGTTGGAGGACCCTCATATGTTGGCTTGAAGCCCCAAAAGGTCAAAGAAGTCAAAGATCTTGCAAAGAAGAAATTATTATTTAAATGATAAACTAAAGTGACAAAGTCAAGAAGGATTATTTAAATAATAAAGTGAAGGGACAAAATCAAAGAAGATTATTTAAATGATAAAGTGAAGTGACAAAGTCAAGGAGGAATATTTAAATGATAAAGTAATGGAGAACTTTCTAATTATGGAAAATGGTTAACTCTAAAAATGATGAAAATAGGTTAAGTGGCCTATAATGGGTTAAGTGACCTAGAAATAGGTTAAGTGACCCAGAAATAGGTTAAGTGACCTAGAAGATGGAGAGTATAAATAAGAGGAAAGACTCTCTAATTATATATCAAAATTGAGCATATTGAATATATATAGACAACTGAGGTAAAAAAAGGATATCTAAGATGAATTTCAGAGGGAAGGTGAAGAAAATAAGGTTGGAATTCAAGGGAGGATAAATTCTTTTGATGATGCTTTCTAAGGTATGTTATTTACAAGTCATCTCACCATTTTCTCAATAACATTTTTTCTAGAATGATTCAAAGCATGATATTGATAGGCCATTGAGGAAACATATCCAAGTATCTATGGTAAAAAAATTTAGCTTGTGGTTCGTTGTATTTTTGGAGTTACACTCTGTGGAATATAGGGTTTGTGGATAGTCATGAAACTAGTCTAAAACAAATGTTTCAAGTAAAAATGTCATGATGTCTTCATAACATATTCAAATTCATTAATACCAAATGTGTTGGTTATAGTAAAGTCTGTAGTATGCAGTGTAACCATTTCATATCAATTCAACAAATATTTTCTACAGGGCACGCTCTACAAGGTCACTCTCTAGAATAAACCAGAATTCAACAAGATATGCCTTTTTTGCTATAACTCCTTTTCTGAGAGGTTACAAGTAGTGAAACTTGGAGGAATTGAATAAAACAAGCTGAAGAACATTGTATACTACTTTTAGATCTTTATTCATTACAGGTGCATAGTTATGATTATTTAAAGTTAGGGTTGTTGACTAATCCCAAACTAGGCATGTGAGACTAAAGAAAAGTTTGATGAAAATGCTAGTCTCTTGTTGTGAAAGTTAAGGAAGGTTTGCAGGTATGTGATCATATACACCAGTTCTATTATAGAGCTACAAATCATATTTGGATRATGAAATTGATGAGGGATTTTGGTTAAGGTACATGTTGGGYACATGGTTGAGACAAGTAGTTGATGAAKTGTCACATACATGAGGTGTATAGTTGATGAAGTTGGTACATATTGATGAGTCATAGTTGATGAGTAGTTGACACATGATTGGTACATACTTGGTACATGGTTGGACGCACTTGTTTATGGTACATGTCGATTACAGGCTGTTTGGTACAGGTTGGTGCATGGTTGATGCACTTATTTATGGTATAGGTTGATTACATGTTGAGGTACATGTTGATGCAAGGATAGGTGGATGTAGCCACCTTACGGTTGTAGCCGGAGAACATAGGGGGTTGTAGCCTCCTTCTGGTTGTAGCAAGAGAGTAGGGGAGTTAGAGCTTCCTTCAGGTTGTAGCCATAGAAACAAGGGGGTTGGAGCCTCCTTATAGTTGTAGGTAGAAAACAAAAGAGGTTGGTGCTTAGAATGAATTTAATTATTTAAGACTTATAATAAAAAACATTATGTGGTTTTCGCCCGCTTTAGGTTTCCACGTAAAACACTGGTGTAAATGTATTTGTATGATTGTTCATTTGTTCATTGCTTATTTGCTTTGCAGTTTTTGGATGATAATGCTACATTGATATAGCACTCTGATTATATGGTTAAAAGGGATTCAATTTCTCTATTATTGATTCACCCCCCTTCTCAGTAATCCAACAAATCTATCTTTCTGTATTTCATGTAAAGTTAAATTGATAACTCATCCTTTGCTAGATTCTATCAGTGTGATGGCCTACCCATTTCTCTTTCCTGCTTCCATCCAAAATATTTCCTGTTGCTGAAGAATAACACTTACTTTGCCTTTATTCTCTGTGAGTACACCACTAGTCATTAGCTCAATATTTTAATATCAGAACTTGAATCCATTTCCCAATGGTACCTTGTCCTTGTTTGTCCTACCCACCCTTTAAAAACAAAAACAAACCCATCCTATCGCAAAATATGACCTCTGTGCATTTATTGATGAAACCCTTGAGTTATTACTAGTCACTAGACATATGAGAGAGCCCTCTATGGTTGTATAAGTCAGAATACAATCTAAAGTTGGTTGAAACAATTACCTTGGAGTTTTCTTTGATACATCCCAAAGAAATTTATGAGTGATAGAAATAGCCATACTTCTTCTTTGATTCCATGTGTGGATACCATGTATTCATCTCCTATTGTTGACAAGGCTATGAGTATTTATCATTTACTCATCCAGCTAATTGCTATCCACTAGTCAACCTTCATCGATCTAGGTCTCCATCCCAGTCAACATCTACAAATCCATGTAATTTAATTCACTGTCAGCTTCAATATTCTATTGGTAGCTTATATCATAATTGTTCGTGACACACAAATACATGAAGACTCTCTTGATATCTGCCTTGTGCTCTTTCCCAAGTGTCAAAATCTATCTGCTCAATACTCCCACTACATGAGCAATGTTTGATTGAGTGAAAACCATCACATACATTAGACTACCAACAACACTAGCATTGGGAACACATTCCATGTCCTTTATCTCTTTCTATGTCTTTAGACACTATTCAACAATTAGTTTTTCTCCCACATGAATTGGTACCTTGACTGGTTTACAATCCTACATGTTGAAAAACTTCAATATTATTTCAATGTGTTTCTTGACCTGGTTCAACCAAATATTTCTAACTACTTGGTCTCTCTTGGTCTCCATTCCTAGTATGAAGTTATCTACATCGATATGTTTCATGTCAAATTTGGAGGAGAGTTGCTTCTTCTCCTCCTTGATTGTATCCATGTTGTTTTTGACTAGTAACATGTTTTCAACATACAAATCTACATATATGAAATTCCTACCTTAGTTTTTAGAATATACATAGTGATCATCCTAGATTCTAAAAAATCTCAAACTAAGAATGTAGGTATCAAAATTCAGGTACCACATCCTTGGTGATTGATTTAGACAATAAAGGGATATTTTCAACTTGCACACTAGATCTTTCTTCCCCTTTACTAAAATCCTTCAAGTTGTTTCATGTAGATTTATTCTTCCACGTCCCTATGAGGCCTCAAAAACCCCCCTTTAATTTGGATTTTACAAACAAAAATAAAGTCCCCCCTACTAACAATTCAACCCTAATGCCTAATCCTTTACTCTTTGAGCCTAATGTTAATTTTGTGTCTACCTTGAGCGAGTTGGGGGTTTGATATTGATTGATGATTGTCTTGAATAAGTTTGTTTTTTATTATTTTCTAAATGGATAACTTAAATTATGCATCATATTTCCTATATGTTGTTCTTAATATCTTCATATTTGTGCTTTCACATGTTGATCATACTCTTCAGTTTCAATCTCTTAGATTAAATCAAAAGATCACTAATTTGTCCTTTGAGTTTGAGACTTGGAACACACAATTTTCAGGATGATTATCTACAACCACCCATGATTATATTTGAATAAACCCAACAATAATTTATAGGTGTGCTTGAAGGTAGGGAATATAATGTTTATGGTGTATTGGAAAGTCTCTTCTTAATCACATAACTGATCCCATCTTTTCTAAGGTTGTGTTAGTACTTAAAACTGTAATGTTAAAATTCCGACCTTTGTTCAAATATCCAATCTAATAGCACATGTGATGAGAGCACTACCATAAACAAGGTATTCTTGCAACACAATCATAATATGTGATTTTTCTATCTCCACCAACATTTTTCCAACTTTTCCAAGATCTCCAAATATTTGCAAGCTTCGCCAGGTTTCCACTGTTTCAAATCATCATCTGGTGAGGAAATGAGGCTATCTTGTACTTAATTCTAAACCTTTACCTAATCTTGTTGGCCCTTGTTTATGAAAGGAAACGAAGAAAAAAGAAGAAAAGGTAAAAAGTGAACTTCGTGGGAGACACAGTGACTATCACTAGGTCGAAGTGAGCAAAAGAGTAGAAAAGATGGAGTGAAGTGAGGAAAAGCAAGTCATTGGATGAGGATATCGAGGATGACATATCAGAAAGGAATATGGATTGAGTATGACTTAGGAAGTGGAAAAATCCACCATTGGATGCTTTGGAGAACCACACGAGAAGGAAGGAAAGACAGGCTGGCGAAGTCTGAAAAAAGTGGATCAAGTTGACCTAGGGTCTTAGACACCTAGAGTTTTGGTAATTAGGGTTTTGACACCTAGGTTTTGGCCTAAGGCTGTTAGTGAGGTATTGTAATGTATAAATAAAGGTCAAGAGGACCTAGTTTGGGGGGGTATAATATTGTTATTGATTTATCTCTATTGTTGTGGTGAGAGGTCATTGTATTGTGATTGAGAAGTGCTGAAGTATTCTGGTATTGTAAGATATTTAGCTGTGTGCAAAGATCAGATCTTGCAGCTGGGTGTGCAGGGGGGGAGAGAAAGATAGAAGGAGAGAGAGGATATGTTGTTCAAGAGTGTAGATCAAAACTATAATCTTTATCTTAATATATCATAAGCATAGTTCTATGGACGTAGCCCTAGAGAGAGGGTGAACCACGTACATCTTTTGTTGTGTGAGTGATTAATGCTTTGATCTCTACCATTATTATACTGTTATTTGTATTACTGTGTTAGATCAATATCTATAGCTGCACAAAGTAGATTTCGCTGGTAAATGATATATGAATACCATGATTGTTGTTATACAAGACCCCCTTGATATTCCCCCGGTTGTATACATCTCTGTCCTGCAAACCCTCATCGTTGCTTCAGGTGAGACTACATCTACTTCGCAGGTGTTGCCAAAAGGGTCAGTAGATAGGGCTTGTTGGTGTGCTTTTGGAGTGAAGCTTGGGTCTGGCCCTGTGCCAACAAATCCTATAGTGAATCACAAGCCTAAGCAGTTTATCTATTTATTTTGAGCCTGAGAAAAATGTTTTTGGGATTTGGTCATCGAGCCCTACCAACTTAGTAAGTCATCGACATCAAAGCTGAGAGATAGATTTACATCACTAAAGGTTCATCATATGAAAAGTCACAAAGTGATGCCTCGAGGTTTTTACAATCATTGCAAAAAACTGTTCTTGGATCACCAGTTGAGCAATCGTTGTTAGGTAGGAGAGAAAGTAAGAGAAATTGTTTTTATGTAAAATTATTGGGTGTGTCACTCATCAAGGCCCAATGTCCAAGTCACAAGGAAATGCCTATACACAAGGTTCCAAGGGAGAGGTCACAAGGGTCAAGTATTGTGCACTACATGTCGTGAAGGCTAGTATATAATGACATATGTAAAGAATAGTGAACATTTTTGTTGTGGAAATCATGGATGATTTTAGGGGCTAAATTTCGCTCATGGGCTAATTTTTCATGGTTTTTCCAAAAACAAGATTCACTATTTTAAAAATGATTCGCCCAATTTCTACAGGATAAAATTATTTTACCTTAAAAATCGCCAAAATTTTATAAAAACTATATAAAATCCTTAGAAATTTGAATATTTTTACAAAAATATCGCCAATCATTTATAGTTGTCATATGAAGGATTAGTAAGATTCGCCAAGGTTTCTACATTTTAAAATAAATTTCCATCCTTAAAATCATCCCTGGTGGAAATGTGGGATATTACCCACTCTACAAAACAAAAATACCTCAAAACAATGCAAGCTTACACTAGAGTCACCATCAACCTTCTCAAACCTGATTTTAAGTATTATCAAGAATAAAATGGTATTCAAGTGTCCCATTATGCATGAGTATGAACAACAGTGTGCCACTATTACACATGAAATTTTCACACCTAGGTACCTCGCTCTAAGTGTTGTAAAGTGTCATATAAGTGTCTCATACACCTTGACACCATGGAATAACCTATGTCACAATCCCTAGTCAATGTGGAGGAGGGATGTATTGAAGGCCAAAATACCAAGTGCACATGAATTATTATGAATATTCATGGAAAATAAATTGATTAAGTGTGAGAATCAAGTGCACATTAATTATTACTGATATTCATGAAAAATAAAGTAATTAAGTGTTAGAATCCACCTCACATTTGGTTTCCTATTTTTTAGGGAAGGTGGAGGATCTCATGGATGGTTGAAACATTTCCTCCTTAAAATCCTTGAGAGATATTTCCTCCCCACAATCCTTAAGAGATATTTTCTCCCTAAATATCTTAGAGATCCCTTTCTTAGTGGATCTGATGAGAGATCCTCTCCATGGTGTTTAAGCCTCCAAATCCTATATAATGAGGGGTTTCCATGGAGGATAGGGAGAGAGGAGTTTAGAGATACCAAAATTATGATCTCTTGAGAAGTGGAGGAGAATAATCAGTGAAAGTATTGCCATTCTGATCATGGAGCTTTTGAGAAAGGGTTGGACAAGGAGAGCTTGATGAAGCTGCTACACTCAAATCTATGGTTGTAAGTTTTCTTCATTGTTGTTCTCATTAATGCAATCAATGCTTGGCCTATTTATTTCAAACTTGTACTTGTTTCATATAAGTTTGTCTGTAGTAGATGGATCTATGTTTTAGCTAATCTCAGTAGAGTAGGAAGTCTTTTGTACTTTTGTTTGTCTTGCAGGACCTACCAAGGAGCTCAAGATCAAAGCTCATCTTGGACCTTTCAGAGACAAATGACGTTCATAAGGTACACACCTTCCTCCTTCCTCCTTCTTAGAGTTAAGGGTCTAGCTCTCAAGAGGAAATCTACATGTCCGCAGGGAGATATTCCTACAACATAAATTGGCGACTCCACTGGGGAGAAAATCTGATTTGTGTTTCCTTTCCCAGATCTTTTCTTAGCCATTTTCCCACTCATTTGATCTTATCCATTGAATTTTTTATTCTTAGAATGGTTTGATTGCCTCTTTGTGTCATCATGATCACCCTGATTGGTTGAATTTTTTTGAATTTTTGAGTTTTTGGAATTTTTCCTGAGCTTTTTGAAGTAGGGATATCCCCTACCTTATTATCAGAGTGCCAACTCTCCCTGAAGGTCTTACACAGAGCGTTATAACGCTCTAGTTCCCCTTACACTAGAGCGCTCGCATTTGTTTTGGAAAAGCTTCTAGCTTTTCAAGTTTTTGGGTTCAATTTCTGCTTTGTACATTTGCTCAGGGTCTCATACTTTCAGTCCATCTTGGTATTGGCCTCCAGTACCCTATTTTCTAAGGATTCATCCTCTTTTGTTTGGAATTTTTAACATTTGTCCTTACTTTGCAATTTGTCCTTTACGATTTGGAGGCAATTTGTCATTTTCCTCTCTTATCTGACTGAGTGAAAACTATGGTGAAGGACATCAAAAATATGTCAATCATCTCATTTGGTTATTTAAGGTCATTTTTCTTAGGCATCTCTCTTTTTTGTGAATTGTTTGATTTTCTTTGTTGTCTTTTGTTTTCTTTTTGCTTCTTGTTTCAATCATAGCAAGAGGGTGTGTTGTTTGTGTGAAATCTGCTTATGCTTGTCCGAATCTCCTTGTTAGTTGGCAGGAGAAGTTTTGCATTGAATTTATCATCATTCACATACAAACAACAAAGATACATCTTAGTGATTGGTTTGCAAATTAGAAGGAATTTCTGAAATGTTTTAGCATTACATTGGATTTGATTGAGAACAAATTGATTGAGGACATTCCATATTAGTGTTTGATAGTGAAAACACCTCTTTGTCTTTCCCTTAAATAGACATTCATTGAAAAGAAACGATTGCTTATCATATTTTATGCATGTTTTGGGAATTGATTCATCATTCCATCAGTTTCACTTTCATACACCCTTTGAGTAAAGAACAACTGTTAAATGAACGCTAATTTAAAAATTATCTAGAACATTTCATATTTTTAGGATCTTCCACCAACATTAGACTAGCATTAGCATTTTGGATTAGGCTGTGAGTACAACTCTCCAAAGTTTTAAAAAAAAACATTAGCATCCTGAGCTAGGGAGACTCAAATCCAATTGTCATATAGGTTTTCTGGGATCCTCCTCTCACACACGGGTTATGCACGAGGTCACATTCAGGTGAATTAAGAATATTATCCCTCCTTGGTTCAATTGTTTGTAGTGGTCGGATCATGTATTAGGGGTCACTTGAAGGTATACCCACGATTATGTGTGGGAGCCTCTTGGGCTGATTTCAGACTTGTTATCCTGCCCATACGTTCAGATCGGACTGTCAACTATACCTGCCCAAGGACTAGCTGTGAATTGGTGTCTTTAGTTTGCATAATATTTAGGTACTTACACAAGGTCATGGTGAAGGGAAGTCTCACTATACCTGGAACAAACATTGGTCAAATTCACTCAGGCTCCTTGGAGGGTAAATACACAATTACTGCGTGGAAGCTTGCACCAAGGTGAAAGTCCATTAAGCAGGTCACCATTGTAACTATTCCACCATATCCTATCCCCTTGTTGCCTTGATCATGCAACGTTGGATTTCATCACCAACTAGTACGATGATCGAGAGAAGTTTTGTTTGCTTGGTTGATTCCTAGATTTTATTAGCATATGTTGTTTCTTTTTGTTAGTTGGCCCTAGATTTTCAGTGTGTTTTTTTATTCTCCAAAATTGAGCCTATAGATGATAAAGGTCTTCTTCGATCATGTAGGATGCAAGGGTTGCCTCCGAAAGGCTATCAAACCTTACCTCCTAACCCTCCAGAAGACAACTATCGTAGAGAGGTAGAAAATCAATACGACGTTGTAAGTGTTATTTCTCCTCCATTAGATAACTCAGAAGGCGCTTTGGTTACGGTTTAAAATCCCATTCCTCACACTACCTCTGTGTTGGTAACCCCTATCGAACCACTTTTTCTTCATTTAGACTCCCTTGGGAACGTCATAGACGAAGAGGTCCCATGATTACCAGAGAGAAATTTTACCAAAACATATATGGGATCCACAGAACCAACCTTTGGTAATGAGTATAGGACTCATGTTTGTCCTAGCACTGTAGTAGATACCAATCCCACACCTACTCATTCTGTATGGAGGAATTCATCGGTACGCGATCTCTATGAGCATTTTGAATCCTTTCGACAACCCTTTCATCCTCATGACCCTCCTAGTGAAACAGGACCATCTGGTCAAACAATGAATCACCCAGTCGATCAGGTCATTAACCCTACTGTTACATCAACACAAGTCCATCCTAATGTTGCACTCATCACCTATACTCATATCCAAGGCACTTCAATCCCTACCCTTGGTTTTACAAGATTTTCCTCTACAACTCCAAATGTTCCACACGATCTTGCTAGGACATATTTTCACCTAAGAATGCAGACCCCTGCCATCCAAACATAACCAGCTAGAGGGAAACCACCATCTAACAAACCTTTCCCTCTTGGAGGACTACCATTATATGGAGGGCCTACCCCTCCTAGGGGACAACCCCTTTTCATGCTCTTCTTGGAGGGAAACCTCTGTTTGCTAGTCATACCCCGGTCGTTAATCCACCGCTGGCAGGGGGGGCAACCTTCATTTGATGGAAACCCTTGAAAATCCTAGGGAGTATCTTCAGGAGGCACTTTTATTCAAACCCACATTGGGGGGCACTCATATCATAACCCACTAGGAGGAGTATCAAATCCTGTTCCTTCTGGAACATCTTACAGACAACCTTATCCGGGTGGCATCCCAAACACCACCTAGAGTTATCCGGGACAACAGTCTTATCCTCCTCATGGGTCTAATGTGTATCCACCTCTGAGATCTACTCCTTACCATCATCAAGGGAAAAATGTTTATCCTCCTCATGGGAAAGCAAATCACCTGGCCTATAATGCTCAGAACCCAGAGGGTTATGCAAATGTTTCTCATGCATCATCGAATCCTACTTATCCTGGCCAGCAACAACTGTATGGAGGAGGACCTACTGGTTACAACTATCCACCTAACCCAGTTTATGGTCCTACTGGTGTTCCTATGCCACACCATATCATCTGCAAATTAACCGACAACTACCTTTTCTTGCGACTCTAGATCTCCCCGACTTGTCTTAATTAACTAATGATCCTATTTTTCATTCACCAGTTTGGCCAGTCATTCCTGCTAAACTTCCTTCTGATATTCAAAAATTTGACGAAAAATATGGTGAAGATCCAAACAACCATGTGATGACTTTCCATTTGTGGTGTTCATCAAACTCCCTCATGGATGATTCTGTACGTTTGTGTCTTTTCTAGCGAACACTTACAAGCTCAGAAAAAAAGTGGTATATTGGACTACCACATGCTTCTTTTCATAATTTCAATTCCCTTGCCATGTCTTTCCTCACGCACTTTCAACTACCTATTCACTATGAGATGGGTACTAAAATCTTGACCTCCCTTTATCAAACTGACTCTGTGCATATCGCTGACCATATTCATGAGTGGAGACGACGACAAAGGATGATCAGGGTAATCATTCCTGACATATTATTGGCACAATGGTTTACTAAATCACTTTTACCCTCGATCGCTCGCGATGTCTCTATGGGTGGCACAGTCACTGAGGAGGAATCCATTGCTCAGGTTCAATACTTAGATTTAGTTTATTCACAATTTGGTACTTTGTATGATTTTCTTCCAAATGATGCTCAAGATAATACCGATCCATCTAAGCCATCATCCTCATCTCATGCGGATGGTGTTATCGGTTCCGTCAAAACTCAATCTACTTCCCAATCGACCACACTCTCCTCTAACTCCCCCCAAACTTAGATATCCAAGGTGAATGCAATTCAATCTACCCCTTCACAACAATTTGGAGGTAAGAAGAAGACAAAGAATAAATCAAAAAATAACAATGAACAACCAAAAAATCAAGCTCAAACACTTGCTACCGAAAAGCAACCACAACGGAAACTGAAATTCATGTGTATCATTTGTGGTGACGATCACTACACTCAATAATGTCCACATTGCAATGAAGTGGCCAAATGTTTCCAAGTAAATTCGCAACCCTTTGTGCTTACTCATCCTTTTCCACACCAACAATCCATGGTTGCTCAAACCCCCTCTCATGGGGGCAATTCTATCCATCCTCATAATGAGGCCTCGTCGAGTGCACATATTTATATGTTTAATGGGATTAATTTGACTACTCTCTCTAAGACATATGACACACCAGGTAACCTTGACAAAGGAAAAGACACTAACGATACTGGTACTTTACCAGATCCATCACCGTCCTCCGTTAGTCTTCCATCGGTTAATCCTCCATCTGGACCACTTCAGATTAAGAAACCCACGTTCAACTCTATCTTACGCTCTCCTAAGAGAACTATATGTAAATCTACCTTTAATCGCAGTTCACGTGCCACCCAAAACTACAACATTGTTGAAGATTTGGCTCAAGCACCGTGTGCTCTGTTTGTGTTAGAAGTTCTACAACACTACCCCAGTCAATGTAGAATGCTCTTGGTTGCTATTGGTACTATTGATCTTGAGTCGTCCAACCATATCATGTTTAACCTGGACAATTATGGGTCTCAACTCTCACACCAACTTGATTTCCAAGTTGATGTTGTTGTTCACAATCAACAAATCCACCGAACTATTCTAGATGAGGGAGCCTCAACTTGTGTCATGTATTTAGCATGTTGGAAAGGTTTAAAATCACTTGCACTTAACAAATCCCCAACAATGTTACACACATTTGATGGGCGAGGTTTTCATCCCCATGGGATTTTACAGTCCCTGCCCATCCAATTGGGTGGAAAAACTGTTACTGTTGATGTCGAGGTGGTCGATGCTCCCCTCGATTACAACTTGTTACTTTGAAGAAGTTGGTTTTATGCTATGACTATCGTTTCCTCGTCGGTCTTTCGAAGTGTACAATTTCCTCATCAAGGAAAAATTGTCACTATTGATTAGTTGGATTTCTGCACGACCAATGCTTGTGCTCCCTCTATCAACAATATTCCTTTCTTGGGAGACCACAAGATCACGTATGAAAGCATTGGTGTTGGCTTGCTAAAATATTCTAGCCTCATGGGTACCTTCCCTACACCACTTCCACCAAATACACATCATATTTCCACCGTCGATATGATTTCAACTGTGACTTATCAATCTTTGGAATCATCTGACACTTGGATTGTACCTCGTCCATTGGAATTCGATGCACTAGGTGGCACCGTGTCACTTAGTCCAGCCGAAACATCATATGTTTCTGTCCAATCTGCTTCTCCCTCGTCAACTGACCAACATCTATTTTCTCTTGACAGTTCCTCAATGCAATCATGGTTGAGTTCCTTACCATCTACGATCGATTACATTTCCCCAATTTTTCCCTCAGATGAATCTATCATGGAAATGTTGAGCATTGACGAGCTACCTTGGGATGATAACCATCATCGATCATCTTTTCTTTCCCCTCGTGAAGAAATTTAGGTAGATATACAGTCTATCTCCCCTCCTGATGTCAATTTTTTATCGTCTCCCATGCCTTTGAATTTCGATGATTTGAATCCGGTAGTTGACATGGTGATTTCTTCGGTAGGTCTATTGGAGCATGATCTCCTTACCCCTATCGCGGCCCTCAATATGTGTTCCTTCCAGAGTGATTATCTTCCATCCAGCGAAGATCTCTTGGAAGCAATGACCGAGTTTTCTCCCTTGACATGATATCGTTCCAGAGCGTTATTCTCTTAGAAGCCATGATCAAGGAGAAAACATGAGCATAGTTTCTCTTCTCTGTGGAAAGCTCGTTAAAAAATGAAACAGAGGCCTATGAGCATAGTTTTTCCTCTTTGTGGAAATCTCATTAAAATATGAAACAGAGGCCATGAGCATAGTTTCTCTTCTATGTGGAAAACTCATTAAAAAATGAAACAGAGGTCACGAGCATAGTTTTCCTCTCTGTAGCAAGCTTGTTAAAAAATGAAACACCAATCTGGGGATCGAACCCAGAAACCTGAGCATAGCTCTTTTCCTATGTCAAGCTCATTAAAAAATGAAACAGTCACCTCTCTTGAAACTTCTTTTCATCCACCCTTATCCTTTTTCTCATCTACTAGAGAAATTGGTGACAACCTCAAAGTCGGTGAATGAATTGAATCTTGGAGGGCATGTCTCCAGCCTTTGATGATCATTCTGGAGTTAAGCCACTAACTTTCAAGCTGGGGGCATACTGAGCTTAGTCATTGTTCTTTCTCATGCTTGTAAATACATGAGAATGCATCCATGTAGACGTTTATCTCTTTTTTCGACCTATATGGATACACGAAAAAGGAACCCCCTGGAGTCCTCTTTAAGCTCTTTTCAGACTCTCTAAACTTGAAAATATTGCCAAGTGATCTTGCTTCCTTTCGCACTCGTTAAAAGGTTTGAAAGGGAATCTTTCGAGTGATAATTTATCTCTTTTTTGGCATCGTGAGACTAACATTACGAGAAAGGACCACATCGGAGTCGTCTTTAAGACATTTTCAGCCTCTCTAAATATGCAAAAACCATCGATTTTACCTTCTCTGGACTCGTTAAACCATCATACATTGAAGGGCCCATACGTGACCAAACGCTTACTTCTTCTAGTTTGTTAAACAAAGGAAGAGGGACTTACCCAAGGTGAGTTATATCGAGCATGTGTTACCCTCCTCGATCTTGTTAAATTAAAAAGAGGTACTTGTCTATCTGGATGGGGGAAAAATTGAAGGAAGAAAGCCAAGCAATTTTTGAGAATGTTACCAGTAACTCTTGGAGTCTCCCTTGAACACGACACTTTGTCTTTGCGCACATATTAATATGCTAAACCTCTGCATTGAACCAATCCTCTCAATTTTTATTACTCATTTGGGTCACCTGACAAAAGTCACAGTATCCACTGTTTCATCGTGTTTTGGTCCATGTCATGTTTCTGCTGTTGTGCCTTAGTGTTCAAGGGAAGTATCCGCCTCGAGAGTTAGCCATCACAAATATCTTGTCTCAATACCCATGTCAGCCCATGTTCATTTGATCTACCAATTATATCTATGTGTCTGTTCTGTGTCATTGATGGGGGATACATTAAGGCCCTCCTTCGACGAGTCTATTCCTGTCGACTTCAACACATTATCCAGGAACTCGACTTAGAAACCAGTTAGTACTTTGGGACCTGCATGCCTCAATCGTGGGCCTCCTCGTGTTTGACAGTGGGTTTACATCATTGACCTCTGATCGGATGATTCCACAGATGTTCAACTTCATCTCATCCATTCACATTTGTTGGAATGTACTAGAGTACCTTGGGAATCACTGACATCAATGGTGACCTCCCTCGCGCTTGTTAACGGTTTACATCATTGACCGGTAATCATGTGGTTTCTGCCATGTTCAACATCAGGACATATATTCACATGTGACGTAGATTGTACCCTCTGCCTTAGCAAAGGCCTCTGCACTGACCTCCCAGTCTTTAAGGATCGTTCAAAGTTCACCCTCGAGCCGGAGTGGCTCCTTCGATTCTCCCCTGGAATCCTTATTTGAATTTTACCCATAGGTCTTTTTCGACACCTTACAGCCTTTAGGCCCGGTTCTTTCTCCATTCCCAACAAAAATTCACAATCGGGTTTTGGGGTTTTCGAATCCCCGATGTCACAAATCCCATCTTCCTCGAATTCCCGATCTATGATATCCCGATGCGCTCCCTTTTTCTTTAGGCCCTCTTGGCTATGCCCCTAGTCCATACGACCTCCCCTTATATGACCACAACCATACTTTTTATTGGGATTCGAGGTTTCAAAGGTTGAAATGTATCAAACCTCTTGTCCAAGGAATCCCCGATTTTCGGATTCTCAATTTCCCAACTAATGACTCTTCCTTTTGGGAAATTTCCCGAAAGCTTCGATCTCAGCCACGCTTCCTCAAGAATGGATGGTCTTCACCACTTCAGGATTTTCACCGTGTAAATTCTCAATGCCTCGTTATGTTGAAATGACGTCTGCAGGGTCCCACATGGAACTCTCCACTTTTCGGAAAATCGAAGTTCACGATTCCAAACTGCATGTTCCCCTTGTCTCCAGGACTCACAAAATGAAGATCCTCGACTTTCTCTGGATTTTTAACATGTGTCCCAAGTAGATGGATGGTTCAGATTGATCCTCAAGTTTCTGACATGGATTTTCTCGATCTCTTGCTCACAGAACCTCCAATTTGCTGAGTCCCAAAACTTCGATGGAGTCTTCCCTTTTGGGACTTTTCCCAAGATCCTAGATCTTTGCCATGCGTCCCCTCGAGATGGGAGGCCCTGATTCAACCTCAGGATTTTGAGACTTTCGATGACTTGATGACACAATTTCTTTGAAAACTTAAAACCCTGGTTTCCAAAATGCCGATGGGCGCTCGATTTTCGCCACCTGTCTCCGCAAGATGGATGGCTTAAACTGATTCCGAGATTTTCACTATGAAAGTTCCCAATCACTTGTCCTCGTGAATCCTGATTTCACAAATGTTGAAATTCCAATGGCCATGCCCCTCGTCGAAACTTTCCTCCTCCTGTTCACGAAGCTTAAACTTCGTGCAACTGCTGGTCAATACAATAGCTAACGGATATCTATGTGTATATCCGACAGCCCACAACCTCCTGAGCTTGAACTTTGGATGCAACCATAACCTCCTCGCTTCTCTGGAAGATCTGACTGTCCCTCTTTCCCGATGATTTCTGTGAAATGACTAAGTGTTCCTCCATGGAACTCGTCCACCTACACGAAATCTTGCGACGCTCCTTGAGCACTCCATGACACAAGATTATTTTGCTTCTCCTCGGTGAATTAATTGAAGGTCCTATACCTCCTGAGCTTTCCCAAATCTAAATATTTTAGAACACTTTGCCCACACTCCTTGCGGCAGACATTCAACCACCTTTAAGGGTTGAATCCTTTTGACCCTGCACACCCCGGTAGCAGTAGTCCCTCGACATCTTACTTAGGTTCAAAAACCCGAGCTTAGCTTCGCCTGTGCACTCCTTGCACGACACTTGTGCCCAAATGCACTCAAGAATAAATCGAGAACAAAAGTTACTCTATTTGAAACCTCTGTCAATGCACTCCTTGCGGACACTTCGTCTTCACTCCTTGCAGGAATCCTTTGGATCAGATAGAGAAACAATTGAAACTCATTAACAATTCTGTTTGGCCTTCAAACTCAAAGCATGAAATCACATACACAGCATATAAAGAAAATGTATAACAGGAAGAAAACATTCATGAGAATAACATCAATACACAGAGAACAACACAAACCATGAATTTGGACCAATTATTTCTATTAATTCAAATGTCTGTACATGGGTGTTCATACACAACTCTCTGCATGCTTTTTCTCTTCCTTCTTCTAAATAATGTTACAATGCACAATGAGGGTTTCTATATCCCGTTTCCCTCTTGCGCTCTCAAACTGTCTAATCTAGGATTAAATTCTATCTACCTGCATTAACTACTTTAAATTCCTCCTACCTACTAAGGACAAGAGCTAAAGGCTCAAGGTCTGATTACATCATACAAGTGCACCTCATCTTAATGACTTCATTTAAGATCGCACAAAAACTCCCAAGGTGATTTCAAAATTTGTGCTGGCTTGTCCAGTTGTCTCTCGCTTCCGCGCTGGCTCGCTTGACGTGGGATATGCTCCTGCATCATACTCCCTGGCTTGAAAATCTTCATGGGCTCCTGTCCATGAGCTCTTGCACGGTTTGTTCATGCTTTAGAATCTCTGCTTCATTCTCCCACCAGGCATATTCAACTAGATGGTTCTTCCATTTGACCAGATACTCAAGGTATTGCTTCCTTCTGGTCTTCTTGTCAATCCTTTTATCCAGTATGCTTTCCATTTGTGGCTTTTCTGCAACCAACATCTGCTTTTTCCACTGAACCTCTGACTATTCATCACTTGTTCCTGCTTCCTCAGCTTCGTATGGGTACAAATATGAGACATTGAATATCGGATAAATTCCGATCCCATTGGGTAATTCAATCTCGTAAGCATTTGCCCTACATTTCCTCAAGACCCTACATGGCCCGATTTTCTTCATCTTCAGCTTATTATATGTTCCTCTCGGGAACCTTTATTTCCTCAAATGTGCTAGAACCAAGTCACCAACCTCAAATTTAAGTTGTCTTATGTGCTGATATGCCCTTCGTTTATATTCCTAGCTTGAATTCTGCAATCATTCCTTCACCTGGTTGTGAAGTTCCCTCATCGTCTCTGCAAATTATTCTACACTAACGCTCCTAATTACAGTCTGTTCTGATTCTCTCAGTTCAAAAATTCCTCTTGGATGCATGCCATAAACAATCTGAAATGGACTCTGCCCTGTACTACTATTAACTGAGTCATTATAAGCAAACTCTGCCTGTGGTAATATGTTGTCCCACTGGCTATGGTGTTCTGTCACCAAGCTTCTCAGCAAGTCTCCCAGACTCCTGTTTACTACCTCTGTTTGTCCATCTGTCTGAGGATTATAAGCCAAACTAAATGCCAAGTTAGTTCCCAGCTTCTTCCATAAGGTCCTCAAAAAATTCCCTATGAACTTGGTGTCTCGATCCGAAACTATGCTTCTTGGCAACCCATGAAGTCGAATGACCTCTTTGAAAAACAGGTTTGCAATGTGAGTTACGTCACTGGTCTTCTGGCATGGAATGAAATGTTCCATCTTAGAAAATATATCCACCACCACAAAGATTGAATCAACACCTCTTTGTGTTCTTGGCAACCCCAATACGAAATCCATGCTAATCACATCCCATGACCTCTCTGGTATGGGCAATGGTTGATAAAACCCCGTATTCTATCTTCTTCCCTTCGAATGCTGGAAAACTCTACATCTTTCCATGAATCTCTTGACATATGCTCGCATTCCCAGCCAAAAATATGATTCATTCAACTTCATGAATGTTTTTTCATGACCGAAATGTCTGGCCAATCCTCCACTATGTTTCTCCTTTAGCAGATTCTCCCTCATGGAGCATTTCAGAATACACAGTTGATTGCCTCTGAACAACAATCCTTCCTAGATCATGTATTCTATCCATGGGCTTTTGTCTTTGAGAACTGGATTCTCATCTGCTTCATATGCCTCCTTAAAATCTGGATCATCTTTGTACATGTCCCTGAGGTCATCAAAACCCAATGTTTTAACTCTGAACTCCTGCAATAGCAAACACTTCCTGCTCAAAGCATTAACAACTTTGTTAGTAGTACTAGAAATATTTTTTATCACAAAAGTGAAAATTTTCATATATTCAACCCATTTGACATGTTTTTGATTCAACTTTTCCTATTGAGTCACAAACTGCAGTGCATGACTGTCATTGTACAAGACAAACTCTTTCGGTATCAAGTAATGCCTCCATTTCTTCAGTGCCTGTATGATAGCGTAAAATTCTTTATCATAAGTGGAATATTTCAACTTTGCTTCATTCACCTTCTCACGGAAATACGCTATCGTCATGTCTTCCTGACTCAATACTGCTCCGATTGCAAATCCACTTGCATCGCACTTCACCTGAAATGTCTTTTGGAAATCCGGCAACACCAAAATTGGTTGTTCTGTGATCTTCCTTTTTAGCAGATTGAATCTCTTCTCAGCCTCTTCAGTCCAGTTAAAAGACTTGTGTATTTTCTTCACTGTTTCCGTCATCGCTACGTTAATTCCACTGAAATTCCTGATGAATTCTCGATAGAAACTAGCCAATCTGTGAAAACTTCTCACCTCAAATATGTTCTTCGGTGATGGCCAATTCTTGATCACTTCCACCTTATCTGGATCCATCCTCAACTCATTTGCCAAAATAAAAAATCCCAAATAAATGAGATATGTCTTCATGAATGAGGACTTCTTCATGTTTATCAACAACTTTTCCTGCTGTAATTTCTGCATCACTGTAGCCAAATCCTTCAGATGCTCTGTTGTTGTTTTACTGAAAACCAGTATGTCATCCAAATACACAATGACAAATTTCCCGATGAACTCCTTCAGGACTTCGTTCATCAACCTCATGAAGGTACTTGGTTCATTTTTTAAGCCAAATGGCATAACAAGCCATTCATACAACCCCTCATTGGTTTTGAATGCCATCTTCCATTCATCACCCTCTCTCATGCGGATCTGGTGATAACTGATTTTCAAATCAATCTTTAAAAAATAATTTGCTCCACTCAAGAAATCCATTAGATCATCCATCCCCGGCAATGAAAATCTGTACCTGATGGTTATCTTGCTGATTTCTCTCAAGTTAGTACACATCCTCCATCCTCTGTCTTTCTTCGGACTGAGTACTGTTGGAACAACACATGGACTCAAGCTTTCCCTGACTAAACCTTTTTCCAACAACTCCTGGACTTGTCTTTTAACTTCTTCATTCTCCTGCGACATCAATCTGTACGCAGCTTTGTTTGGAAAACTAGCTCCTGGTATGAGATCAATATGATGACTCACACTTCTGATCGGTGGCAACGAACGAGGTAATTCGTCCACTACAATGTCAGCGAACTCTTCCAGCAGTTCCTGAACTTCTTCTGGTAAATCATCCACTCTCGTGCTAGTTATAAAAATCTTCAGTTTTCTGACCACAATAAACTGTGGATCCTCCTTCTTCTTAACCTCTGTAAGAAGTTCCTTCCCAGTCATGAGATGTACTGTGTTTCTTACTTTAGGCTTCACCTCCTTATCCTTGATTGGAAGCAACATGTGTGTCCTCCCATTCTTCTCCAGAGTGTATGTGTTCATTCTCCCATCATGAATCACATTTCTGTCATATTTCCATGGTCTACCCAACAATAGATGACAAACATCCATAGGAATGACATCACATAATATCTTATGATTATATCCTCCTATCTTAAATTCAACTAAACATTGTTTAGTGACATTTACCTGATGTCCCTTTTGTAGCCACGAAACTTTATATGGGCTTGGATGATCAGTCGTCTCCAGCTCCAGCTTCTCTACCATCTCGGTTGAAACGATATTTTCTATACTACCACTGTCCACAATGACCTTGCATACCTTGTCCTTGGTCTTGCAAGTAGTCCTAAAAAGTCTGGTCCTTTGGACTGAACTTTCCACCTCTTTCTCTGGTGTCAAAATGACTTTTCGCATCATCAATGATCTTCCGCCTTCAGCATCTTCTGCCTCCACATCTCGCCTCTGTGCTTCGGTGATGTGAGATTCTCCCCCTTCTTTCTTCTTATCTGGACACTCGTAAGACTTGTGCCCATTCTTTCTACATGTGAAGCATGTGATTACTCCACCTCTTCCTCTTCCTCTACCTCTATTACGAGGAAAATTTTTGTTGTCAACATAATATCCTCTCTGCTCAGTATGTTGTCCTCTCTATTTAGCATATTTCCCTCGCTATGAGCTTCCAAATCTCTCAGTTATTTTGTATTTAGGCTTAGACCCAAAATTCCAGTCCTCCTTGGGCTTCTGATACTTATCTCAGGCAACTGATTTGCTTCTGGGCTGACTTCTGCCTCAACCTCTTTGACTCTGCTTTCGGCTCAACTTATCTTCCTCTTTCAGAGCCATTTGATAAGCATCTTCCACCATTTGGATGGTTACCATACTCATCTCATCCTGGATATCATATCTCAGGCCATTCATATATCTGGCAACTTTTTCATCATTGCTTTCACGATGACCTGCCCTGATATTCAACCTGTAAAATTCTTCAGTATATTCCTTCACTGACATCAACTTCTGTCTCAGGTTCTGCATTCTCCTGAACAGAGTAATCTGGTAATCCCTAGGGATGAATTTTTCCTTCATCTTTGCAATCATCCTGTCCCAGCTCTTAATTTTTTGCTTGCCTTGGCAACGCCTATCCACTTGTAGTTCATCCCACCACAATGCTGCATGTCCTTTTAATCTCATGACAGCATGCTTGACATTCCTGTCCTCTTCGACATATTCATAGTCAACGTAGGTGTCTAGAGCTCTAATCCAGTCTAGAAGCTCTTCTACATCTAGATTTCCCTCATAAACTGGAATGTCCATTTTCACCTTGGAACCCATTCTTGCAACAGCTTTAAGAAAGTGCTCATTTGCTACATCTTCTCCTGTGACTTCTTCTTCTCCATGTCCAACATCATCTTCATTTTTGGACTCACTGATATCTCCTACATCGGTTGTGCATTTTGGTCTTATCTCCATGTCCACAAGTTTGGTGCGTATGTTATAAATATCTCTTTCTACTTATGGATTATGCACCTATCTACCCCTTCCTTTGGACATCTCCCTTTCCTACTCTGGATCTGGTGATTTTCTATCTCTTCTCCTCGGTGGCATGGTAAATATTCCTTCTCCCTGCTATAGAAAGAAAAGAAGATTTTCTAAGCTCTGATACCAAACTAACGTAGACCGAACCCTCTACCTTAGCAAAGGCCTCTGTGCTGACCTCCCGATCTTTAAGGATCATTCAAAGCTCACCCTCAAGCCGGAGTGGATCCTTTGATTCTCCCCTAGAAACCTTATTCGAATTTGACCCACAGGTCTTTTTCAGCACCTTACAGCCTTTAGGCCCGGTTCTTTCTCCGTTCCCAATAGAAAGTCTCAATCGGGTTTCGGGGTTTTCCAATCCCCGATGTCACAAATCCCAGCTTCCTCGAATTCCCAATCTCCGATATCCCGATGCACTCCCTTTTGCTTTAGGCCCTCCTGGCTATGCCCCTAGTCCATACGACCTCCCCTTATATGACCACAACCATACTTTTTATCGGGATTTGTGGTTTTGAAGGTTGAAATGTATCAAACCTCTTGTCCACGGAATCCTTGATTTCTAGATTCTCAATTTCTTGACTAATGAATCTTCCTTTCGGGCAATTTCCCCAAAGCTTCTATCTCAGCCATGCTTCCTCAAGAATGGATGGTCTTCGCCACTTCGATATTTTCACCGTGTAAATTCCCGATGCCTCGTTATGCTGAGATGACGTCAGTAGGGTCCCACACGGAGCTCTCCACTTTTCAAAAAATTGGAGTTTGTGATTACGAACTGCAAGTTCCCCTTGTCTCCAAGACTTGAAAAATGTCGATCCTCGACTTCCTCCAAATTTTTGACACGTGTCCCAAGTAGATGGACGGTTCATATTGATCCTCAAGTTTCCGACATGGATTTTCCCGATCTCTTGCTCACAGAACCTCCAATTTTTTGAGTCCCAAAACTCCAATGGAGTCTTCCCTTTTGGGACTTTTCTCGAGATCCTATATCTTCGCCATGCATCCCCTCGAGATGGGCGGCCCTGATTCAACCTCGAGATTTCGAGACTTTCGATGCCCTGATGACACAATTTCTTTGACAACTTAAAACCCCGGTCGCCGAAATGTCGATGGGCGCTCGATTATCACCACCTGTCTCCGCAAGATGGACGACTCAGACTACTTCTGGGATTTTCACTATGAAAATTCCCGATCACTTGTCCTCGTGACTCTTGATTTCACAAATGCCAAAATTCCTATGGTACGCCCCTCGTCGGAACATTCCTCCTCCTATTCATGAAGCTTAAACTTTGTGCAACTGCTGGTCAATCCAACAGCTGACGTATATCTATGTGAAGATCTGATGGCCGAAAACCTTCTGAGCTTGAAATCTAGATGCAACCGTAACCTCCTCGATTCTTTGATAGATCTGATGGCTCACGGGAGTTTGAAAATTCTCCTCGGAGAATTATGACCGTTCGTCTTTCTCGATGATTTCTGCGAAATGACTAAGTGTTCCTCCACAAAAATCCTCCACCTACACAAAATCTTGCGATGCTCCTTGAGCACTCCACGACACAAGCTTCTTGTGCTTCTCCTCGGCGAATTACTCGAAGTTCCTATACCTCCTGAGATTTCCCAACTCTAAATTTTTCAGAACACTTTGCTCGCACTCCTTGTGACAGAAATTCAACCACGTCCAAGGGTTTAATCCTTTTGACCCTGCGCACCCTGGCAACAATAGTCCCTCGACGTCTTACTTAGGTTCACAACCCTGATCTTAGCTTGGCCTGCGCACTCCTTGCACGACACCTGTGCCCAACTGCACTCAAGAATAAATCGAGAAAAAAAGTTACTCTATCTGAATCCTCTGTCAACGCACTCCTTGAGGACACTTCGTCTACACTCCTTACAATAATCCTTTGGCTCAGATAGAGAAACAATTGAAACTCATTCCCAATTCTCTTCGACCTTCAAACTCAAAGCATGAACTCACATACATAGCATATAAAGAAAATGTATAACAGGAAGAAAACATTCATGAGCATAACATCAATACACAAAGAACAACACAAACCATGAATTTGAACCAATTCTTTCTATTAAATCAAATTTCTGTGCATGGGTGTTCTTACATAGCTCTCTGCATGCTCTTGCTCTTCCTTTTTCCAAATAATGTTACAATGCACAATGAGGGTGTCTATATTCCATTTCTTTCTTGCGCTCTTAAACTGTCTAATCTAGGATTAAATTCTATCTACCTGCATTAACTACTTTAAATGCCTCCTACCTACTAAGGACGAGAGCTAAAGGATCAAGGTATGATTACATCATACAAGTGTGCCTCATCTTAATGACTTCATTTAAGATCGCGCAACAAATCCCAAGGTGATTTCAAAATTTGTGCTGGCTTGTCCAGCTGTCTCTCACTTCCACGCTGGCTCGGTTAATGTGGGGGATGCTCCTGCATCAACATGGTTAGATTCGTACTATATCAGGATCGGTAAGAAGACCCTGGGTTGAGTGATCACTCTGATATGTACTTTGCCAGGGTTGCGATGCAGTTTCTCTTGAACATTGACACATATACTGTCACATAGATCCACTTTGTATTGGTCGTGGCTATGTCTTGTCATATCATAGATCCACTGTGTATTCTTCGTGGCTACGATCAGTTCAATTCATGGGAGTATAGATCCACAGTGTATCTTTAGTGGCTATACCTTTTTGTCAATATAATTATGGATCCGTAGTGTATTTTATGACGTCCATACCTTGAAAGTCTTTTATCACTCAAATATAGGTATGCTTGCCTTGGGTTTGAAACATGTCATAACATTTGCTTGATGGTTTTTTGAAACTTCTACCAGGTTCTCCAAGTCCACACCCTTGCTTTAAAGATTTGTAAAGTGTTTCGGCCATCATCTCTCTTCTGACCTCACACTTTAGGGGGCATTCTTTTACACATGAAATTTGCACACCTAGGTACCTCGCCCTAAGTGTCGTAAAGTGTCATATAAGTGTCTCATACAGCTTGACACCATGGAATAACCTATGTCACAATCCCTAGTCAATGTGGAGGAGGGATGTATTACATGAAGGCCAAAATACCAAGTGCACATGAATTATTATTAATATTCATGGAAAATAAATTGATTAAGTGTGAGAATCAAGTGCACATGAATTACTATTAATATTCATGAAAAAGAAAGTAATTGAGCGTGAGAATCCACCTCACATTTGGTTTCCTATTTTTTAGGGAAGGTGGAGGATCTCATGGATGGTTGAAATATTTCCTCCTTAAAATCCTTGAGAGATATTTCCTCCCTAAAATCCTTAAGATATATTTTCTCCCTAAATATATTAGAGATCCCTTTCTTAGTGGACCTGATAAGAGATCCTCTCCATGGTGGTTAAGCCTCCAAATCCTATATAATTAGGGGTTTCCATGGAGGAGAGGGAGAGAGTAGTTTAGAGATACCAAACTTATGATCTCATGAGAAGTGGAGGAGAATAATCAGTGAAAGTATTGTCATTCTGATCATGGAGCTTTTGAGCAAGGGTTGGACAATGAGAGCTTGATGAAGCTGCTGCACTCACATCTATGGTTGTAAGTTTTATTCATTGTTGTTCTCATTAATGCAATCAATGCTTGGCCTTTTTCTTTCAAACTTGTACTTGTTTCATATAAGTTTGTCTGTAGTAGATGGATCTATGTTTTAGCTAATCTAAGTAGAGTAGAAAGTCTTTTGTACTTTTGTTTGTCTTGCAGGACCTACCAAGGAGCTCAAGATTGAAGCTCATCCTGGACCTTGCAGGGACAAACAATGTTCATAAGGTACACACCCTCCTCCTTCTCTTTTGTTCATCAGCTTGATTAGATCTAAAAGGAAGTCAGTGTCCATGCTAAGCACCTTCTGTCTTAGAGTGAAGGGTCTATCTCTCAAGAGGAAATCTACCTATCCACAGGGAGATATTCGTACAACAGCCACCAAACATCCATGCAAGTACCAGATGTACATTGAGACAAGCTCGAGTCGGGATATGTTTTATTGCACAAAATTATGAACAGGTCTAGAATTATAACTAGGGAAGTGTTGAAAAATGTCGAAGTCATAATTATTATCTTAATACACGATCCTGAGTTAGTCTAGGAATGGAACTATCACCCACACATAGCACCCAACACAAAGAAGTATGCCTAGGGGATACAATTATTGCATCTATAAAGGAAGTGCATCTTCGTGGGAAAGTTAAGAAGGATAAAGTAGTTGATGTGAATGATGTTATGAAGTGACTGAGATGTGATGGAAGTGAGACCAGAATTGATGACAATGTCATTGTTCTTGTGGATAAATAAGGAGATCCTATTGGGACTTGAGTATTTTTCCTTGCACCATATCAATTCAGGAAAAACGTTTTCTTCACGGGAGCAACTAAAAATGTAATGATACAAAGGATTCCTTTTCAAATCTTGTTATTGAATTGAACATAGTGAAGATTGAATATGATGTGGTTATTGCATATGAGCTTGATCGAGACATTGTTATAGGAAAAGTATCCTCTCCTCAACATTCCTAGGAAGTGATTTTAACAATCCATGAATGGTTAAGAAATCATGTTTCTGTTGAAATTGCATCTCAAATATAGATACTGATTATGAGGAATTCTTTGCAATTTTATGTATAAGGGATGTTCTCTGAGTTGTAAACAATTCTAGATTATAAGGTGCAAATTAGCAGTCAATCATGCAGATCCACTTTTCTAGCAGAATCATCTTCGAGGGTATTTTTGGCAAACGTTCATGCATCATTTGTTCAAAGTATTTTCCATATTTTTAGGTAGCATTCAAGCCTTCAAAAAGATAGGTGGAATAATATATTAGATGACAAGGTATCCAACTTGTTAAGAAAATCAAAATTAGTTCTATCATTTAGGCATAGAATCAACGCCGCAAGGAGGATGGAGTTCCAACTTTGGGAAATTTATTGGAATTCAAATAACTTCTCTCTAATCCATTTAACATCAAGAAAGGCTAAATATAGAATATTCAAAGATTTACCATAAATAGGATCTGGAATTAATCCAGATCTTATTAAATCCTATATCTGTGGTAACTGATTTCTATACTGGGTCTTTAGGAGATATTTAATCCACTAGTAAGGGGGATTGAAAATGATATATTCTATTCCATATATTGTAATACAAATATTACAAATGAGAAAAAAAATAAGGTGGGGAGGAGGCCCGAGAGAGGTATTTTAGGGGGGCAGAGGTCTGTGTATGATTTGTAAGTAGGAGGGCTATTTTTATTTTCAAGATTTCAACATCAAAGATATATGAAGACCTTGTTTATCATTCTATGCTTTCTATCTGTAATTTCATATCAATTCTTCCTCTCATTTGAATAGAACTAATGCACTACAAAATTCCTGTACATTAATTGTTTAGTGTGCTTACTCTATTTCAATAAATTTTGTTCAAATATCAAGTTTTTCATTCTTAGAAAGATTTTCTGTTTATGAATATACTTCTTATGTATTATGCAAGTCAAAGATGATAGTGAAGCATGAATTTTTCATATTTGTTTTCCATATTCCTCTATCTATCCACCATTATCAATATTTTTCTGATAATTGGTTTGATTACCTTTGATCAATGAAATATGTTAGAGACTCCATGCCCAATATTCTCGAGCACTGATATTTACAAGTGTTAAACCATCTTCTTCCTCATTATTTCTCTTTCAATTTTCCCGATCCACCAAATCAAAATTAAGCAAACCTTTGCAACAACTAAGGTGGCCTAGATCTTCCCTTAACAGTTAGGTGCATGTTGGATTACTGAGAAGGGGGGGGGGTGAATCAATAATAAATATTTTTAATCCTTTTTAGCCACAATATATAAGTGTTATTTATATTTATGATCAATATACCATTATCATTCAACAAGTGTAGAGTAAATAAACCATGAACAATGAGCAATCACACACATACATAGTACACCAATATTTTTACGTGGAAACCCATTGCGGGAGAAAACCACATAATGATTTTTTTTATATGTATTTAAGAATTAAATTCATTGGAAGCACCAACTTCCTTTGTTCTCCAACTGAAACTAGAAGGAGGCTTTGATCCCCTATATTTTCAGGTTACAACCTAAGGGAAGCTACCACTCCCCGATTTTATGGATACAACCAAAAGGAGGCAACAACTTTCTATGTTCTCCGACTAGAACTGGAAAGTGGCTAAAACCACCTATCCTTTCCCCGTCCTACTGCCCTAAAATGTAAGTGAAATGATGAAACCACTTCCACACTGTCACTATGAGATATACCACTATAAACCTGTACCAATCTATTCCAACAACTTGTAACCAACCTATACCAATATCTTGTGATCAACCTGTACCTGTAACCGACCTGTACAAAAAAAACCAACATGTATGCAATCTATCCGAGTTTCAACTCGTGTATGTATTTAGCCTGTCTCTATTGCATCCTACGTACGTACGCAACCTATCTATATTTCAGCCTATGTATGCCTTCTTAAAAACTAGGGTTTTCACCTTCCTAAAAAACTTTGACCCTTTTCTTCCTCTGTCACATCAACCTACAAACTAACACTATGTCCAAACTGTAGTTGTTCCCTATGCATGCATCCTCATACATATCCTTTAACCAAGTGCATCTATATGTAAATTTTCAGAACCCAACCCAGTTTCAGTCTTGGTGATTTTTCAACCAATGTTTAATGCCCAAACCCAGATTTATAGCAGCCAATTAAAATCAGCAAAAAATAAATTTTAGAACTGAAACATGAGGATTCTGAACTTTGTTTTTAACACAGAAATAAAATATCAGCAACACATAAACTCATAAAATATTGACACATGTATTTTTGGTCTAACAATGACCCTGGAAAAACCCACAAGGGGAAAACCTGTGAGAGAGGGAGTTTTTATTATTTGGGAGCTTAAGAGAAATTCTGTTACAACACATTCATCTTCAGAAATTGAAATGAAAAAATTATCTCGATAATCATGCCAAGTCTTCACACAGGAAAATGAGCAAAATTCTTCAAAACTCTTTCCAGAATTTTCTGCAACAAATTACAGGTCTGCTCCTCGATTTCTGTGCCTACAAATGGGTATATGGCTTCCTTGAAATTTGCGCTAACAACTACAAGAAATTTTTGGGTGTATTAATGGCTATACGACCTCCTTGAAAAAAATTCCAAACTTTCTAAAAAACCCACACAACAACTTACCTCAATTTTTGTGCCAAGAAGTGATTGTACAGACTATAGAAATCCATACTGTACGGCCTATAGAAATCCATACTATACGGACATAATTAAATGTTGTTCTTGCTGCCTACATTTTTGTGCCCACAAAATACTGTAAGAATCCCATAATTTGTACCGTATGACCTCTTGTGTATGCTGTCCTTGCTGCCTTGATTTCTGTGCTAATATTCTACCTTGGAATGCATGCCATATCTCTCAGAAATGGCCTCTTTCCTTCTGCTTGAAAATACTCTTTCTCTCTCTAAAAAATGTCTCAACAGCCAACACAATGGTGCTCCCTCCTTACCCTAATCGACCTCATGAGGGAATCTCAAGGGTCATCTCATCTAATAGTTGAGATTAGATGAGATGAAGGGTGGGGATAAAATCACTTTACTTATCCACTTTCCCTAAGACTCTAAAAAGTCACCTTTTAATTTGTATCTCACAAATTAAATAACTAGGGTCCACATTAGGCACTTTCTCACCCCTTAGGCGCCTAGGTGATCAGAAACAGTTTCCTAGGTACTTTTTAATTAAATTTTTAACACTCTGTCTTACCAAGGAAAGTGTTATTCACCACTCCAAGCTTGTCCCTAAAAAATACAAACTTACCTCTGCCCAATGCTTTGGTGAGTATGTATGCAACCTAATCCTCTGTAGATATGTAATGTATATCTAAAACCCCTCTCTAAACATAGTCACAAAAGAAGTGATAACGAATCTCGATATTCTTAGACCTATCATGAAAAATTGGATTCTTCGAGAGTTTAATGGATCTCTGATTATCATAGTAAATCATGGTAGGACTCAACTTCACATCGAACAATCTCACCAACAACTTGCAAAGCCAAAGGGCTTGACAAATGGCATGAATAGCTTCCATATAATCAGCCTCTGCAAAACTCAAAGCCACTAACTTTTTCTTTCGACTAAACCAAGACATAACTGCTGAGCCCAATCTGAAACAACACCCTGAAGTACTCTTCGTGTCACTGACACATCCTGCCCAATATGAATCTATATAGCCAACCAGACGAAGTCCATCTCCTCTCTGATAGTATAGACCATAATCTATCGTAACAAAAAGATACCTGAGAACATGTTTTTCTGCCACCCAATGCACTCTCCTAGTCTCCACCATGAACTGTCTGAGAGTGTTGACAACAAAACAAATATCTAGCCTGGTATTGAGAAAATACATCAATGAACCGATCAACTAATTATATAAAGTGGAATCCACTCAGAAGAATGAAGCTTATTCCACTTGGTAATCATAGGAGTGGTCATGGGCCTACTTTCCTCCATCTAAAATCTCCTCAGAATGTCACACACGTACTTCCCCTGTCCTAGGAAGATGTGTCCAGGCTCCTGCCAAATCTCCAATCCCAAAAAATAGTGCATCAGTCTGATATCAGTCATCTCGAACTCTGAAGCAAGGCTCTCCTTGCAATTTTTGATGAGTATCTCTACCCCTGTAATGAAAATATCATCCACATATAGCAAGAAAATGAGAGGATACTCTCAAACCAAAATGTAGTATAGGTTGGGATTCGCCCCACTCTTCTCAAAACCTAACTTCTACAAATAGGCATCAATACTGGAATGCCAAGCTTTGGGATCTTGTTTCAGACCATACAGTTCCTTCTTCAGTCTACACACATGAGAATATTTCCCATGCACCTCAAATCCTAATGGATTCTTAATATACACCTCCTCATGTATAAGACCATTCGGAAATGCGGTCTTCACATCCATCTGATGGATCTTCCAACCCATCTCTGTTGTAATGGAGATCACTTCCCTGATCAAATTGTATCTAGCAATTGACACAAAGGTCTCATCAAAGTCGACTCCCTCAACCTTTGAAAAACCCTAAGCCACAAAGTGATCTTTGTACTTCTCAATGCTACCATCTGCAACATGCTTGAGTTTATAGAGCCACCTGGAAGTCACCATTGATTTCCCCTCAGGTCTAGGAACAAAATCCCAGACATCGTTCTTCATGATGCAATTGTACTCTTCCATCATGGAATCTCTCCAAACCTATTTACCAATAGCCTCCTCAAAAGTGGAGGGCTCAGACTCTTGAATACTGCTCACCATCGTGATGTAGCTGCAAAACCTCTCAGGAGGTTTACTCTCCCTCATTGCATGTATGGGATTCCTCATTGAACCATGTGCCTCCCTCAAAGTATCCTGAAGCCACTTGGGCTTCCTCCTTTCTTAAGTATTATCCCATGGAGCAGACTCTCCCTTGTCAACCCCATCACCTGCAAACCGTGTGTTGGATCATGTTGTCATTAATGCCAATGGTTTGATTATTTGGGAGATTTTTGGATCATATGTCATTGATGCAAATGGTTTGATTGATTGATGTCATTGATTGATGTCAAGTAATTGATTGATTGATGATTAATGATTGATGAACAATGTATATGCATTTTCCTTGATGAGAATGATATATGTCCAAGTGGAAACCAATTGATAAAGATGGATCATTGATATGATTCCCTTGATGAGAATGATAGATTTCCAAGTGGAAACCAATTGATAAATATGGATCATTGATATGATGCATTGATGAATATGGATCAATGAGTTGTCATTGATACATGATGCATAGTTGATATATATGATGCAGTGGTGAATTGATGAAAAGATGAATCGTTATTGTCTTATCATGGTTGATAAGGTGCACAAATGGATGAACTCCGAAGTGGTCCCCTTATGGTGAAATCCCTCATGGGAAGATGCTTTACGGATTGAGTTATCCTAGAAGAAAGGTTGGAGGACCCATGCTTGCATGTGGATTAATGAGATGAAGATCAATGAAGTTTTTGGTCAAACTATCCTAGATGGATAATGCTTGACATGCCATTTCTGGTGGTATGTGGGATGTCACATAACTCCTCACGGTTTTAGAGTTATGGATCTACGAAGTTGAAGGACCCCCATATGATGGCTTGAAGCCCCAAAAGGTCAAAGAAGTCAAAGTGCTTGAAAAGAAGAAATCATTATTTAAATGATAAAGTAAANATAAGGAAAATAGATTAAGTGACCTAGAAATGGGTTAAGTAACCTAAAAATGGGTTAAGTGACCTAGAAGATGAAAGTATAAATAAGAAGCTAGGATCTCTTGTAAAATGTACATGTGTGTGAGAATCCTTTTTGTGGATCAATGGAGAGCTTCTTGGTAATATCTTTTGGAGTATTGATGGAGAGCTTCTTGTGAGAGAATCTTATTAATGTGGATCTCTTGAGCATGATTGAAGATCAATTATGAGGAAGAGAGCGAGAGGAGGATCTCATGGACGCATCAAAGTTTCGGCAATGTCGGAGATCTTGATGACAAAAGTCTCAGATTCACAGAAAACCCTATTTTCCGATGCCCACACGGGCTGTCTGTGTATAGGGTGCATGTACACGCGGGCTGGCTATGTATAGGGTGAGTGTACACACGGGTTGACTGTGTACAGGGAGCGTGGACTGAATAACCTCATGGAGATTTGTGTTTGAGCTGGTGCCAAGCTCTTGGATGATGAGGCAGGTTCCAGATCTGCATTCTATGGCCTC
>JZKD02S1933297.1:378167-389694 GCA_000966675.3 Picea glauca
TTCTTCACAAGGTAAAACTTCCTTGTGGATAATATCAAATAGTTTTACACAATCTGGGAGATATCCCAAAATCACCTAAACTAAGGAAATAAAATGCAAGTAGAATCTGTAAAACGCCCCCTACCTGCTCATCATAACTATTGCCAATTCAAATTTGCCTGCAATAGAACACAAAGATCAAATTAGAAGGATATTTTATTAAGAAAACAATAAAAAATTTACTCCATGGACATAACTACAGAATCATCTGATTCTGTAGCTAGTCAAGAATAGCCAACAGGACCAGATCTCAATCAAATAAAATCAAATCGAATCATCTTTTAATAATCCTCAAAATGAATTACTAATAATTCAAGTAAAATTATCATTTAAATCAAATCATTACAAAATAAATGCAATTGAAACTGAGTAAAGAATGCTCTGTTTTTAGTTACCATAAAACATGGTCAAACTTTGACAAACCTGTTTCGTATCAAATGAAATTAAACAGTGAATCAAATCGAATGAGATACGATATAATTGTAATCAAAACAATCATAATCGAACATGATAGTAACCATATAAAATAAGATTTGCCACAACATAACTATAATCAATATCATTGAACACAAAATATATGTTACAGCTGTAGCAATATACCTAGATTTCATGTCATTTCAATCAACAGGCTGTAAAGATTAAGCACAAGATTCATTCTGTTTTGATCAAATACGGGAAGGCTGTTACGATATACATCAAAACGAAACATGCGTAACAGTATCGACCCAAAACCACCATAGATTTCATTTGCTAGGCGTGACATAGTCAAGAGCGAACAACAACAATGATAACCATAAGCTAGGCGGCAACCAAATAAAATCGGGTCTGAGTCAATTATAGAAAAATTCACCGTCCCGGGCATGTTCATTTTGTTTTACAAATCCATTTGTAACACAAAATACATTGTCATTCCAATTCACAAAAGAACAGGGTCAAATGGCTTCAACGAATTGACTGGCTGGAAGTTGGATGATTGTTACGATTTGTATCAATTCTTGATATAAAACAAAACCTTTTTTTAAACAAAATCCAAACCGTATCCAAGCTGGTCAAAGCGATATGTAAATCAAATTGTAACAGATAACCATCTGTTTCATAACCAATTCAAATCCCAACATAGATCGTGTTTCAAGGTTTGAAATGCAAAACATCTTGTCTATAATAAATACAACAAAACATTCAATCACAACTAATTTAACACAATCAAATCCATTGTTATGATTAATAGAATCAAGACCAAATCCAATAACAAAATTCGATTTACCAAAACAAGTTATATACAACGATGCATGTTTATGTAACAGAGCAGGTCGATGATGTACACAAAGTTTATGAATGTGCCATATAAATGGGTGAAAGTTATACCAGCGAGGTTGTTGAGGCTATGCTAATTCTGAATTGAGAATTGTCGTGGCTGACTCGACATTTTTGAACAGAATTGAACCTGTTGTTCACTGCTTCTTGTCAATGGGTTGCACCTTCTCATTACGACCAGTGAGCTTTGCCACTTGATATTCCAAAGCATGGATTCTGGATTGCAAAATCGGCACATATAAGTAGTATCTCTCCAACCATAACCCACACTGATCGCATGGGGGAACAAATGGTTGAGCAGATGGGGGTTTTGATGAGTCACCGAGGGTTCCACAAGGTAGTTCAATGCCATAAAAGTTAGGATCATCTCGCAAACAAGGTGGTAAATTCTTGACAAAGTCATATGCAAATTTGTCACACAGACCCTCTGAGTAAGGATACTCGTTTGCAAGAAAACGTTCAATCTCGGAATCAGAATCTTCGCTAACCACGATAGGCTCAGAGTTGGCAGGGGTTTTAGGTTTATTTCTCGCCATGCGAGAGATTAACCGAGCGTTTTTATTGCCTTTAGAATTAGCATTAGTTTTAGCTTTAGGTTTTTCGGTTGCGGGTTTAGCGATTTCAACCTGTTTGGTCACAACCATAGGCAAGTTCGTAGATGGGTCGGGTAGAGGTTTGGGTAGAAAAACACTGTAAGGCACAGGGGGAATAAGCTGGGTTTCGGTCACCATAGGTTTATCAACCTGTGGAGGGTTTGATTCTTCAAAGCCATTACGACTGAGAAAATCACCCCAACAGTCACGACGTAGCCCCAACTCATAAACCATAATCATTTTAATCAACCCCAAATGGAAGAGGCTGGTATCGGCCTGGCTGCGTTTATACCTTTTAGCCACCTTAAACAAACTTCTATGTAGGTAGTGGGGCATACTAAGTTCGAAACTCATAAAAACCATCAATAGATGAAGGTGAAACAAGAAAACGAACCCATACCTGCCCTCGCAAGTAATGAATTGCTTGATTATCATTAGGAGGTTATGCCAGCATGGTTTTAACATTTTTGCAGGCAAACCTTTGTCGCAGGAGTTCACCATTCGAGATTGGAATAACAATGTCCACGGGACATCATCCACCTTGCAACTCTTCGACCACTTCTGTCCAGTAACAGGTAGACTGGTTGCTAAGCCAAGAAACTGTTCATTAATCTCAAGTTGCACATATCCAACTTTGGCTCGACAGCCATCGGATGATAACGCAAATTGTCGAGCCATGCTAGGGTTATAACCATTGAATTTCCTTATGAACCCGAGCCACCCGAATTTTTCCAGGTCACTATAAGCACCATCAAACATTAGCAATGCTTGGCACCCGTTGGGCTTGGCCCTTACGATTGGAGACATGGCTTCTGTGAATAGTAGGGTTTGAATCGAACAAAACGATACACAGGGTCGAAAATGGTTACGACTAATAGCTGCAGAGCTCAAAGAGGCAAGGATTAATTGTATGCGTGCGAAGGTGGTAGGATTACCACCGCCATGCAGGATAATAATGGAATAGTACAATGTTGTTCCATCCACATAAAATTGTTTATACCATATGAATTGGCAAACCGGATAGTTTGGGCGATGGTCAATGTATCAACTCGCCATAGTATTGTTTGAAACCACAAACATAGAATCAAACCTACAATTAATACGCGCCATACCATATGTTATATCAATGGATAACTTAAAACCATTCAATCAAAACCCAAAGTTAACCAACGCACCATCGTATTAATCATTAAATAAAAAACAAACGTTTAATCCAATCGTGCCATTGCATAAATTTAGACTATCAAACCAAAAGTTTACTCGATCGGGGTTTCATAACTTCAAACCTTTGCCTTTCAAACTGAAATCGAAACTCATATATTGATCATGTGCTCATAGCATAGTAATCAAAGTCTTATAAAACATTATGACAAAATATTTCATAAAATTGATAAGTCAAGAGCTCAGAACAATAAGGATCATATCATATATAAAACCAAAATCAAACATGACCCTTATAGAATCAAAAAATTTACATGCTCAATGGCTTATTAATCAAGTAAATCCAAATGCGCAATAAAAGTGAGAGTAGGCCAAGGGACATACTTTGAAAGAACCTTTGCAGTCATACGATAAACTAATGGTAAAGTGTCATTCAAAAAATTAATAAAAGACAACGACAGTCCAAACAACGATGGAGGGGTTTTCACACTTTCAATTGTGAACGCTGAATCGAAACCAAATTGCAATTGTTGCAAAAAATGAAACAAATGTCTAGTTGCAAAATGCGACGATGACTTGTCGTTTAGAAGACAATTAGGTGTAGGCAACTTTTTTAGGGCAATTAAAAAAAAATTGAATTGGCTGCCAACAATGGCGACACGCTGGGAGAAGCAGTTATCTCTGTCAAAAGAAATGAATTCAGATCAGGACATCAAAGAAAAATTTGACTTAAAACAACAACCAGAAAATCGTACTAACATCATCATCAACTATCTTTTTCAACGATGTTTCAAAAGATGCAAACCAAAAACAGTCTCAAGATCAACAAGTCATGATTTTTATGATAAAATCTTCAATACTGTTGGCATGGCCACTGCTGCCAGCAGGCATCCATAGCCTTGACAGGGTTTCCATTTAACCCACTCGGACGTCTGTATCTTGTCAAGAAGTTCTAGATTAGAATAAAGGACTTTTTCAAAGAGGTTTCTTATAATTTTACAGATTTTCATTTACTCGACATTGCTTCGCTGCCAGCAGGCCTGTTCAGTACTCCGACGAAGTTGTCTTGGCGCCATGCTTGCATTTACCCGCTGCCAGCAGACCTGTTCAGTATCCCGACAGGTTTACAAACACTTCGCATAGCTCATATTAATATTTTTATTGTGTTTTTCTTTTATAGATAGCTGAGCGGGGTGACGCTGAAAAATCTTGATATTTTCTCATATTTTTCAGACCTCATCAGAATTTTTTAAATACTGTCCTTTATTCAGCTCCACAAATGTTTTATTTCTAAAACAACTTACTTTGACAGGGACACACCCTTTTTTGATTCATTCCTTTACGAAAAAGGGACAACGTAAAAAGATAAAGATGATCATGACAAACTTCACTCAGAGATTGAAATTAGTAAACTTCTTTCAACAACATTTTCCAATATCATTTTCAGAAATATATATCACTGATGTTCGTACAACTTTTCAGAAGTTATTTCAGCGAAGAGATTTTCTTATAGTCTTTGTCTGAATGGTTCAGTTCACAGGCATGCATATGTTTCAAAACATACAAAAACACACCAAACTGATCAATCAAATCAAAATCAAAACGAAAACAAAGGCAAAAAAAAATAAAAACAAAAGGAAATATTTACATAATATACAAGGATGGAAATCAGGCAAAGTATATTTTCAGGGCTTGCCCATTCACCAGATAGGTGTCAAGCTGTCCTTCAAGATTCTGCAAATGAAAGGAACTAGGACCCAACTTTTCAGCAATAAAAAATGGTCCAAGCCACAAATTTTGAAATTTAGTGTGTTCAGCCTTCCCTTCGTGTGGTTTGTCCCAGTTTAAGACGAGATCGCCTACTTCAAAATTTCTATCAGAAGTAGAACTAGAATCGAACCAGCTTTTAATCATTTGTTGATGTTGATCTAGTTTACGCTTGGCTTGGGTTCTTACTTCTTCTAAACTCATCAAAGCATTAATACGACTTTCTAAAGGGGGACATTCTTCTTCTTGAACTTTTTGTGACAATTGGAGCGAAGGAAGAAGAATATGAGGTGGAAAAATGGCTTCTCTGCCATAAACGAGAAAAAAGGGAGAGTTATCTATAGTAGCTTTGGGTGTTACCCTATCATCCCACAGTGCATTAAGCAGCACGTTGTGCCAATTCTTGTGATTTTCAGCCATGGTTCTCTTGATGATCTTGATCAAGTTCTTATTTGTTGACTCTGCTAAGCCGTTACCCTGGGGGTAGTAACTCGCGGAATACTTAAGCTTTATTTCCTTCTCTAAGGAAAACTCACTCATCTCAAGAGAAGAAAAGTATGAAGCATTGTCAAAGACTAGACAATCAGGGATACCAAAACGGGTGATGATATTCGAATTTAGAAAGGCGATTACCTGACTTGTGTTAACAGTTCTTAGCGCGATGACTTCAGACCATTGAGTAAAGTAATCAGTGGCTGTCACAATATACTTGTGATGTTGTGAGCATGGAGGGTTAATAGGACCAATGATATCAAGGCCCCATTGTTGGAAAGGAGAATCAAATATAACAGGCTGCAAAGGGAAGGCTGGTTTTTGCAATCGCCCTGACGCTTTCTGACAAATGATACATTTTCGGCACAAGGTATGGGCGTCTCTAAAAAGTGTTGGCCAGTAATAACCGGCTCTTATGACTTTATGAGAAGTGGTATCACCACCGAAGTGACCACCAGCTTCTCCTTCATGCAACTCAAGCAAGACTCTTTCTGCTTCGTCCTTTTCAAGACAACGCATCAATACACCATCAAAATTCTGACAAAACAATATACCATTAACTAGATGAAAGGAGGCAGACTTTAGTCTCAATTCTCTTCTCTTGGCAGGGTCAAGGTGACGGGGTGTTGATCCATGATGAAGACAGTATCTAATATCGTCGTACCAAGGACTCACTAGGTTTTGTGTGCAACAAATCAACCTGTGATCACGTTGTTCTAGGTATGACATGTGACTAACTTCTTGTTGTTCAGTTTATGAATCAACTACCAATTTACACAACCCTTTTCCTATCACGATCTAAGCTGGAGTGATTTCTAGTTCATACTCCTGTAAGGAGGTGACCTAGTTGGCTCTTTTCTCTCCTAACTCTTTTTGCACTAACAAGTTCCTAACGACAGGGTAAGGGACAATGACCTTCATTCTTGACTTCAAAAAATAAGACCGTAAATGCTTAACTACCTTGAAGACAGTGTAGGCTTGCCGATCGACTACTGTGTAATTAAGTTCAACACCTTTGAAAGAAGAGCTCATAAAGGCGATGGGTACTTCATTGTTCTCGGCATTCTTCTGAGTTAGGACCACGACATAGGAACGATCAGAGGCAAAAGTGTAGAGTGTAAATTCTTGAGAGAAATCAAGGCTCATGAGAGACGGAGCATCAATTATAGCCTTATTTATATCATTAAAAGCTTGGTTTTCAGTGGGTCCCCAGTGATATTGGGTGTCTTTCTTAATCAAGTTTTGGAGAGGTCTGACCATTTCGGAGAAACTGGGGACGAATCTTCTCACGAAATTGATCTGGCCTAGGAAGGACTGCATGGATTTCTTGGAAGTAGGTGGAGAAATATTAGCGATAACTTGGGTCCTCTTGGGGTCAATAATCATTCCATCACTAGACACAATAAATCCTAGTAATTTACCTTGTTCTACTGCAAAGATTGACTTCTTAGGGTTCAAGGAGATGTCGTATTTATGACATCGTAGCAGAACGGCTCATAAGTGAGCTAGATGATCGTTTTTGTTTTTAGAGTAAACGGTCACATCATCTAAGTAGACTACTACGAAGTGATTGATCAAGCCTCGAAAAGCAATATCCATCGCTCTCTGAAAGGTAGCACCAGCATTAATCAATCCAAAAGGCATTTTTCGATAAGCGTAAGTGCCCCACGGGGTACGGAAGGTAGTTTTTAACTGGTCTGACGGAGACATCAAGACTTGGTTGTATCCAGAGAAACCATCCAATAAGGATAGCCTCTCAAAACTAGATACTTGTTGAAGTATCTGTTCCATGGGAGGGACAGGATAATTATCTTTATCAGACGCTTTGTTGAGGTTCCGAAAATCGACACAAAGTCGAATTTCTCCATTTTTCTTCCGCACTGGGACGAGGTTGGATACCCATTGAGTGCATCTAACAGGAAAAATTATTTTAGCACTTAGGAGTTTATTCAATTCTTTTTGTACGGTCGGTTCTAGCTTAGGATGCATTTTTCTCAGTTTCTGTTGGAAGGGCAAGTTTTGGGGCTTCATCGGGATGACATGTTGTATAATATTAGGATCAAACGTTTTAAGATCTTCGTAAGTCCAAGCAAAGACATCCTTAAATTCTTTAAATAATTTAACAAAAGCATCTTTTTCTTTCCTAGAACACCCCAAGCCTAAGTTGATACACTGAGGGCTTTCACTAGTTCCTAAATTGACTTTTTCATAAGATAATGAGGAACTGTTGGTTTTACAATTGACCGTTTTTTTAAATTTATCTTCAAAATCATAAAAATTTTCTAGTCTAGCAATAGATTTGGGTATGGAATTTACCATGTCCGATAGAGCTTTAGGAGGTTTCGAATTAGGTATTACCGTAAAGTCATGCAAATTGTCGTTGTGCATTTGTTCATCTATCACAACGCCTTGGAAGGTTTCTTCCATGTGCAGAAAGTTAATGATCTGTTGATCATCGTCAAATACTCTCCAGTTTGTGATATTTTCTAGAACAGATGGTCGAAATAACAGCTCCATGGAGAATGCATTTAGAGATAAGCCTTCTGTAGGAAGAAGTTTAGAGGCAAAATTAGCAAGTAGATCTGCTTCAATATTATTTGATCTAGGAATGGAATTTATATTAAAAGCAGAAAATTTGTTTATTAAACTCCATACCTCAGACTGGTAACATTTGAGGTGCGGGGAAAGACAATGGATGGAATTTCTCACCTGCCTGACCACTATCTCAGAGTCGCCGAATACAATTAGATTTTGAATGTGCATGTCTAAGGATTTTATGAGACCTTGTAACAAAGCCTCATATTCTGCAACATTGTTAGTACATTCAAATTCTAATCTAAAAGCCAATAATGTTTTATTACCTACCGGATCGATAATGACGCAGCCTACACCAGCTCCTTCTTTAGACTTGGAACCATCAAAATATAAAGACCAAATTTGATTTCCATCGGGCTCACAGGATTGTTGAATAGAAGCTGTTGGTTGCATACATGCTAAGATCTTGGACTGCTATTCTGGATTGTTTATAGGTGAAATTTCATCCATGAAATTTCCGAAGTAGGTGTCCATCCCTTGGAGTTCAGGTGAATCATCCGGAGATGTATATGGTTCATTGGGGTCATTTAAGTCTGTTACTGTGAACTTGAGGTAACGCTCACGATTCACCCTGATCTTGTTGGGCTTGTCGTTTTCTGGAAGCCATAAGTGAGACCAGTCCGTTGTGAAGTAACCATGTATCTGCTCTGACCAGTCCCTGCTCAAAAACATACCATAGACTTCTGGAATATCCACCACAATTATATCAATAACCTGATGAACCTTAGGGTTAGATGATAATATAATCAATACATTTTTTAGCTCGCCCATAACTTTAACATCTGTTCGATCAAGCTGTATGATTTTCAAAGAAGATGGTTCTACTTCAACGCTAATCTTTTGGCATACCAACCAGGGCATCACATTTGACGATGCTCCTGAGTCAACCATACAGTTATGCACATTTTTGTTGGAGATTTCAAAAGTTAAAAGAAAAGGAGGTACATTCTTGCGATTATTTAGAGATGTAGTTTGTGATTTCTTACTCGCAGTTTCTAATGCTACTTTATCTACATTGCTTGTGTTATTTACATTATTTACATTATTTACATTTGGTACAGGAAGGCTTCCTTTATCTTGAGGATCAGGATTATTTTTTGTGGAAGTCTTCTGTGGAACTTTGCTTTGCACAACCTTATTATCGTTTGAATTACCATTCTTGCCATTGTCTAAAATATTCTGCAACATCTTCTGTAACAAAAATGGAAATTTCAACAACTCATAAATGGAAATGTTAGCCCGTAATTTCTTAAGCTCTTCAACAACATCATAATCTAATTTAGGACTGACATTACTCTGTTTAATTTCTGCTGATTTAGATGGCTTTGGAGGTAAAGTTGTAGTGTTCTCAGCAGGAGGTTTGTTTGTGGTCTTGCTCCTAGTATTGTAAGGGTGCACAGTCTCAAAGTTAGCTTGAAAGATACTATCCGAGAGGTGACCAAAGACATTTGGAGAAGACTCTTCTTCTTGAGTTGTTTCCTGCTCAACTTCCTCTTGAGGGATGTCAAGAGGGATCAAGTCATCTTGGGCTCCTAGAATTGTCTGTAGAGCACATTGCAAACTTTCTAGGTTCAAGCCTTCAGGGTTTGGATTAGGCTGGTTTGAGGGAAAAGGCTTTCGGAAAGGAGGTTTGTAGGGTCCTTTGCTCGAAGAGGCTTCCTCAGTCAACCTTTTTAAATCTATAACTTGATTAGATAACGTTTGTACAACTTTGGTTAAGTTTTCCAAATCAAATTTTTCGGATTGTGTTTTGTTTTGTGTAGGTTTGGGGAGAATTTCAATCTTTTTCTTGGAAGAAGAAACAGTCTCAGTTTCGTTGCTAGAAGAATCCTTAAGACTAAGAATGTCCTTTTCAATTTGCATAGCCTCTTCGAAGGCTTCTAACAACGTGGCCTTTTTGGATCTTTTCACCCAAATAGCTATACTTTGATGTAGGGCTTTAGTGTAGTAAGCTATTACAAGACTCTCAATAGGCATAGAGTCTGCCGGGATTTGATTTTTAAGTGTTAAAAATCTTTGATTAAAATCTTTAACTTTTTCTTTTGCATTCATTTTTAAGTTTGAAAGATCCATGACTAAGACTCCAGGAGGTTTGCCATCTCTGAATTTTTCCAAAAAGCATGACTCAAACTTTTCCCAAGACACTATAGTGTGAGGCTGCTGGGCAAAGTACCAAGTGGATGCATTACCCTCAAAGGTGTAAGGGAAAAACCTACAGACAACATCTTCATGTTCAACGTTATGGAGACTGATGGCTAACATAAATTTTTTGATATGATCTTCAGCTATCTGTTTTGAATCGGGATCAAACTTAGGAAGCCATTTCTCTGGGTGCTTAGGTAAAGGGTGTTGGGCTCCAGGTACAGCTACAGCGTCCTGGTACAACCAAGGTCTAGCAGGATTGTTCTGGTTTTCCATTGGGGAATTAGGTGTGGAAGGATGAGAAGGTGGTTTTCCTTCTTCAGAAGAGGAATCTCCTCCAGAAGAAGAAGGAGATGAGGGAGGTGGTGAAGGAGGTATCCCAGATCCTCCTGCAGCAGGATTTGTGTTTGGATCTGTAGGATTCACAGTAAGGTCTATATCACCTAATTGTTCTCTGACTTTAGAGAATTCTAAAGGTTGAACCCACGGGCGATTTGGTTGCCTAAGACTAGCAAAGGCTTTATGTGATTTAATAAGAGATTGTCTAGAAATTTCTTGTATATCACCACCTGTAGGATTAGAGGTTGTTGGCTCAACTGTGATCTGAGGATCTTCGGTTGAAGTAGTTGTTGTTTGAGGGGGAATACTATCGAATGAATGGCTTCTAGTAACTATAGGGGAGCGATTAGGGGGTGGAGGAGTCTTGCGACCACCTCGTGCCATCAATTTAGTTTGGCCCTCCTTCTATCGCCATTTGTTGACGGGCGAAATTAACCGTCCATCAACTGGGAGAGTGGAACCAGTCCGGGGTTGTCTAAATAACCCAAGCCGTTTGGAATGGACCACCCTGAAGAGTTTAACGGCTCCGTTGGCCGCTCTAAGGTCTTTCAATAAAACCAAAGAGAGAATTGATCTGAGCTAAGTGGCCTAACTAAACTAATAAACAAATTAAACTATAACTAAAAACAAGAAACTAACTAAAATAAAGGAAACTAGAAACTAATAAAACAAAGAAAAGGAACTAATAAACTAAATACTAATTATTCTATACAATCCACTAATTACTATTGTAATAACTCAAATCAAATACCTAATTATCAGCTACAATATTTCTTATTCAGAAATGTACATTATGAACAACCTACAGATTTGATTAAAACCTACAAAAATCATGTGTATTCTGCCCTAAGACAACCAAGAATCTCTTTTTTGACTTTTTATATTTTATGAAGAAGAAACAAACATTACCGAAATTAAACAATCAAATATAAATCTAATTAAACTTATATCTATATTAAACTACTTAATAAAAAACAATAAACAATGTACTAGTTGACCTGGAAACGCTCCAAGTCTGCCCTGCGTATGATAACTTCTAAGCTGGTTGGAGGAAGAAATTCACACCGTTTAGTCCTTAAGCTTCT
>JZKD02S1933297.1:431380-445457 GCA_000966675.3 Picea glauca
TGAGGAATTGGATTACCATGTGCATGATAATATTTTGTATCATCTTGGCAAGCTATGTATTCCATAGGGTGAAAGAATCAACATTATAAGAGAAGCTCATTCTTCTCTTATTGCTGGTCACTTTGGTGCAGGCAAGATGGTGGCTAATTTGCAAAGGTATTTCTATTGGCCTAAAATGAATGAAAGTGTTTCAAGATATGTTAGAGGATGTTCATTATGTGCTACAAGAAATCCTAGAAATAGAAAGTTGGTTTTGTATACTCCACTTCCGGTTCCTTCTCGTCCTTGGGAAAGCATTTCCATGGACTTTGTAGGAGGTCTACCTATGTCTAAAAAAATCATGATTATCTTTATGTTGTGGTTGATCGTTTTAGAAAAATGTGTATTTTGATGCCTTGTAAAAACCAGGTTACAGCTGAGCAAATGACACAAATGTTCTTTCAACATGTTTGGGTACATTTTGGGTTGCCTAAATCCATTATTTTTGATCGATATTCTGGATTTATTGGGAACTTTTGGTCAATTTTATGGGCACTTATGGACACCAAACTGAAAAAGAGCACAACTTTTCATCCACAAACTGATGGTCAAACATAAGTGGTTAATAGAACAGTGGTGCATCTTCTTTGTGGTTAATGTAGCAAGCATCCTAAATTTTTGGATGAGCATTTACACTACATTCAACATGCTTACAACCGGGCTAAGCACTCTTCAACTCAAACCTCGCCATTTGAAGCATGTTTTGGCTATTTACCCAAATATCCTTTATATTTTATCTTTGGAAAAGATATTGCTATTGATGGTTAGTATGACATTGATAGGGCAAAAAAGTTCATTGAACAAATTCAATTGATACATCAAATGGTACAAGAACAGTTGGAAAAGAGTCAAGCCAAGTACAAGACAAGACATGACAAGAATTATGTTGATCACAATTTCCAAGTTGGAGATGAAGTTTGGCTTTACATTAGAAAGGCGAGGCTTAAAGGAGAAGGTAAAAAAATGAAACCAACTAGATATGGGCCTTTCAACGTTCTTGAAAAGATAGGTAACAATGTCTTTTGTTTGGATTTGCCTCCTTATATGCAAATGTATACAATTGTCAATGTTGAGAATTTGAAATTTGTATGAGCCTCCTTTGATTGATGATCAAAGAGAGCATGTTCAGATTTCTTCTATAGATGATTTCTCTCCAGAATATGTTACAGAACTGCATGAAGACACAATCCTTGATAGGAGGATGAGAACTTCAAAATGAGGTAATGTGGAATATCTTCGAATTCGTCTTAAAGACACAAATCCAAGCAAATCCAAGTGGATTGAGGTTGGAAAGGTGAGGGAACTATACCATCATCTTTAGATAGACTGAAGGTAGTCTTTTGGAGGTCCAAAAGCTTTCCAATGGGGAGGTGTGATCCAGGGGATCAAATTTTGCTCAAAATTCAAAGTTCTCGGAATCACTTCAAATCAAACGGGTGCATAGGCCGCATCGTCACGAACCCAATGCAATTCAAATGGGTTCAAAAAGACACTATATGAGGGAGATATCACGTTCTGTTCGATTTGCTAAACAGGCAAAAATTTGTTGATTGTTCAGTCTGTACAGTCCGTATAGGTGATGATGTGGTAGGGTTGTATGCTGACATGGCAAGGCCGTATGCTGACATGGTAGATGATGACATGGAAGGTGCTGAGTTGGTAGACATATTGACAGTCATGTGGATGAATCATCTTTTGACACGTGGCACACTAATGGAAAATGGTTTTGTGCCACGTGGCCTAGGAGTGGGCTACCACGTGGCACCTTGGGTTTTGTAATTAAAATCTTGTGGGAGTCCACAAGACTCAACCCAACGACCTTCGGGTAGGGTTAAAGATTTGGGAAGGGACGCCCAATCGGCGTGACCACCATATGTTTCTTACCACTATATGTTTTGGAAATGATTTGAATTCGCATTATAGTGTATTTTAGCGTGGGTTCGGGTTGGGGCTTAGCCCCAGCCCGTGGTTTTGTGCATCGTTTATATATGACCTTGCCATATGTTTTGCGTGGGATTCACAAAACCAACATGAAAATGGTTATAAAACCTATCATCACCTACCACTTGTCATGATTTCAACGAGCTTGCAAACAGAGCCCATCTACCATCGTGTGCCATTTGTCACATGGTTTGTTTTGTTGCAATGGGTGCCCAGCCTATGCACGGGATGTGGTCATATGAGAACCCACGCGTCCAACACCTTCGGGGTTAGGGGGATAGGTTCCCTAACCATCCTACAAACTCGTGTGTTTTGTGGGTATGTGTAGGGTGTTGGGTTTAGGCATAGAAAAATGCACAAAGGCTAGGTTGGACACACAGAGGTGCATTTTGGCGAACCAGAGACAACAAGTTTGAAGGGGAAACTTCTAGGAAACCTATCTTCTTCAATTTTTGGCCAAATCAGGTGCCAAAAAGGCCCAGCTAGGGGTTTTTGGACATTCTAAAGCCATTGGATCCATCTATTTGGAATTTTGAGAATTGCAAAGAACTGCTTTTATCACTTTGAGCAAATAATATAAAAGATCCATTGGAAGATGGACCAAGAGATGTATCCCAAGAGAGGGGTGAACTCCTTTATCATTTGTTTTGTTATGTGTTTATTGTTCACTGTTATTTGTTGGTTATTATCTGCATCTTGAATGTGAATCTTCTCTAAAATTTGTGTTTGCAAATTGATCCTTTTTCCTAAGCACACTTAATTAAAACTTGCAAAATATTTCAAGATACAATCCTTTTTCATTTTTAGATCAATTTGTTAGGGTCAAAACTTGCACATAGGTAGAATAATATATTCGGATGTAATAAAGGTCAATATTAATAAGGCCTTTCAATAAAATAGAATAAGGTGGATATAAGAAGACCTAATAGAAGCTTTCGCTTCTAGAAGGATCTTCCTCTAGATGCTTTTTTTGATAGACATATTTAGTATAAATAGGAGTCAAGGGTATGAGAACCCTATCTTGGATATTATTGTAATAGAGTGCTACTCGACTGGAGGTTTCCCCCTCGAAGAGGCCCGTGAACATTGCTTTCTGAATCAAAGTGCTATTTATGTTGTTTTTCTTATATCATTTATGTGTTATTGTGGAGATTATGCTGGTTATGTTACTGTTATTCTGCCATTTCTAGCATTTTATTTATGTTTTGCATAATTTTTATATATGGTATATTACAAGTGGTATCAGAACACTTTCCTTGGTAGAAATTGTGGGTAATTTTTTTTTTCAGGGTAGAGACGTATTCCGACATCTTTAAGCCACAGAGATCTGTCATTATGCGCATAAACCCGTAGTTGAGGGATTCATACATGCAGGAAATAGAAGTGGTTCTTAAGCACACATCTGTTGGCCACCCTTGTAACCCCTATTGGTACCCCTTCAAGTGGTAGCGCATCAGACATCACTTATATACAGATTAGCCTAGATTTCCTGAAGCCCTCTCTAGATAAACCGATCGACCACTTGACTACTATAGTGCCACTGAGAACAACACTTGGGAAGATACTATCTAGTACCTGGGTAGTCGGGTAGTACAACTAAGGGTACGGTCTATCCTCCTTAGTTAGTTCCCTGAGATATTGGGCCGAGTACTATTGTTGGAACCCACACGTATATCAGAGAGCTATAGCACAAGGAAAACCCTTGTCTGTAGAACCCTTGAATACCTAACCCTTGGGGGATAGAAACATAAACAAATTAAAACAGACAAGATCTATTGCCACGCAACTGTGTTTGGGTTGCCAAATCACTACACTTTTCTTGCTAGTTAAGCATTTGGGGATTTCATCTCTGCAGTATTCTTCAGACTTGAAAAATTTTCACCATTATTTGAGACCTATTCCATTGTATTGACCTCTTCTCCCTTATCACCTTCATACATATAATTTTTCGGCAAAAATATTTTTGACCCCACTTGCCCCTTTGTCGGTTCCCTCATCCTCATGGCCCATACCTATAGCCAAGAATTGGAATCTCACTTCAATACCTTCCAATCTAGTCTCACCGAGACCCAACAAAAAGTGAAACAACTAAGTGCTAATGTTGCAATCATTAATACAACCATGCAGTCCTCAATGTTGGAATTCAAACAAGAACTGACCACCGAGCTTGAATCTATATTTTCATCACTCTACACCAAATTGAATATCCCTACAAATAACCCTTCCTCTGACTCACCCCCACATATTGATGGTGAACAGTCCTCTCATTCCCATAACTTTCAACACCATCACTTTCAATGTGACCTATGCCTTCCATGGGTGGATGTGACAAAATTTGATGGCCCAGACCCCATTGGTTGGGTAACCCAAATGGAACATTATTTCTCTTTATATGACATTACAGATGACTTGGCCAAACTCTGGTATGGTTTTCTCCATCTAGATCAAGAAATTTGGCAATGGTGGCAATGGAGAAAAACTTCTTGTCAAGGGTATATTTCTTGGACACACTTTGTGGTTGATCTTTATGAACTCTTTGGCACTGACTCCAACCATTTGGGTCATTTGACAAAGTTGAAACAATCAGGAACAGTGCAAGAATTTATAGCTGCCTTTGAGCGCCTGACTTTATGAATAGAGGGCATGACTGACGCCTTTTTTCGAAAGAGTTTTATCAATGGCCTCAAGGATGAGATTCGGGCCCATGTCCTCATGGCTCGGCCTTCGAGTTGGGTGGAGGATACTAAAAGAGATAAAGAAGAACAATAGGTTGTATCTTCTCAAAACTGAAAACCCTCCTTTATACCTCGCCCTAAACCTGCAAATCCCACTACTCCCTCTGCCCCACTAAAGATCCAAAAATTGACCAGGGATGAAATGGATGAATGCCAACTCAAAGGATTTTGTTATAATTGTGATGAAAAATATTTCCCAGGCCACAAGTGTAAGGAAAAATATATTTTTATGGCCATCTCTGAGGATATTTTGGAGGAGGATGTTGAAACTCCCCTTGTGTCTGAGTCACCTGAAACACTTGACATAACCCCTCCCTCAGACCCTACCAAAGTAGAACCAGTCATTTCCCTCAATGCTCTCACTAGCTTCTCCGCTCCCCAAAACCTCAAGTTAATCGGTTACATCAAGCATCAGAAGGTCATCATTTGGTTGATAGTGGAAGCACCCATAATTTTATTCATCGCTACATTTCCCAAGAAACTCAATGCTCCATCCATGCTGTCAACAATTTTGAAATCATCATTGCCAATGGTGGTTACATGAAATGTGGAGGGTGCTTTGAAAATGTGAATCTCCAAATCGATGACTACCACCTAAAATCCCATATGTTTGCTATCGACATGGGTGGTTGTGACATTGTGTTGGGTGCAGACTGGCTAATGACTTTGGGTCCCATTCTCATGGATTTTAAGGAATTAACCATGCAATTCAACCAGGAGGGCCACCAATATAAATTCCATGGCATCACCGTGGGTTCACCTGAGATCATTAGTTTCCATCGCATGGAAAAGCTGCTCAAAAAAGGTCATTTTGGTGTTATTGCCCAACTCCATGCCATACAAGCAACAAAGACACCCTCGATGCCGCAAGACCTCGAAGCCCTCCTTTCTAAACATCAAATGGTATTTTCCACTCCCCAAGGACTCCCTCCTTCCTGTGGTGTTCATGATCATTCCATTCCCCTTGTACCCAAAATCCTTCCCCCCAATATCCATCCGTATCACCACCCATTTTCACAAAAAAATGAAATTGAGAAAATGGTCCAAGAACTCCTTAATGTAGGTGTTATCTACTCTAGTACAAGCCCCTACTCTTCTCCTATAATCATGGTCCTGAATAAAGAAGGTTCTTGGTGAATGTGTCTGTCAGGCTGCTAGATTAAATATTTTAAATGACCTGAAACACTAAATTGTCAAACCAGGGTAAGTAAACTTCGAGCTGCTACACTGTATGTGCGGGTAAGATTCTAATCCCTACTTAAAAACTATCTTTAGAAGAAAACACAAACTCACTCTGAGAACTTGAATCCTAATGATTATCCTGAAACTTAGCATTTCCTATTTAAGTCATCAATAGAACACAGTCCTATGCTTAAATGTTGGTGCTTCTATTTCCATTCGGAAGTGTGATTTCACAAGATTATTCCACCACTACTTTTAATCGTCTATCATCACCATTTCTATTCAAGCCATGACAGAAAGAGTATTTCCTAAAATGCATTTAATCTGAACATTACAAATGAATCTAAATCTGTCTACAGGAAAACAGAGAAATACCCTACTTACCCTACTGGTACCGAAATCTTCCTCTAACTTAACTACAATCTAACTATCCTAACTAAGTAGGGTAACTAACCATCTGACAAAGCAAAGTTTGTTAAAACGCTGAATTATGTTTTAATTGAAAACTAGAAACTAATCAAGCCTAGTTCATGTTCTAAACTCTACAGGAATAAACCATGCTTCAATACTCATCAACGTAGCAGATATTTAACAAGATGGAAACGATACAGTTGAAGAATAATCAATCAATAATCTGAACAATTAATTCCAAAACTCGGGAGACTTAACATGCATGCAATTACTACGATACTGAAATAAACTAAGTTCAATGCAAAGAACAACAGCGCCTTGAACCTGTTTGGCGGGCACAACCAAAAGGTGCAAACTATGAAAGAAACAACCAGAACTACTCAATCATGCTATGCTAACATTGTGTAAACTTCGCGCTCCATTAACTCAGAAGAAAATACTCAAATCATATGACAGTGGAATAACATAATGCAATATAGATTATATTCAGAAACATATTTCATAACATAGCATCATCCAACCCGTTATTAGGAGTGATCTTCTGTTTTTATATAGATCCTCCTCCATAACAGTCTAAAGCAAAAATACATAAGTCCAAACGGATCCCTGATCCGAAAATAGCTTGAAATCAAGTTTTAAACGATCTTCACATCTTCGTGACACGTAGTGTCATGAAGTGTGAATCATGAAATATAACGACTCATTTCTATCATTGTGCCTTCCATCATCATATGAGAGATGACTCCATCTGTCATGTGAATCTCTATGTCTCCCATTCTGACCCTAACACATAGATCTTGAGAGGCTTCATTGGTATCTCCATGGGGTACGAGATGGTACCTGGTACTGGCAAATCCTGTTCCAAAAATAGAAGTGGTACCTAACCCAAGCGACATTAGTTTCAATATCAATTTAAAGGATCAAAATGCATAAAAATAGATTGAAACATAAATATACCTTAAGTAGCCCCATTGAGTGGTAGGGAGATGTCAATTATGTCAAAACAAGGCCAAAAGGGGGTGGTACTGGGTATAGAAATGGAGGTCTTTGGAATATAATATAGGCAAAAACATGATCAAAACTGGAGACCAACATGCCCCCATACTGAAGTCTTTGCTTGTCCTCAGGCAACAAAAAGTCAAAGACTGGTAGCAATCAGAGGGTTGCAGCGGCTGCAACCAGTATTTGTAGCCTCTCCTGTTTCTTCAGATTTTTTATTTCTTTCTTGAGGACTCGGTTGATTATAATATGCTTTCTGGCAGTCTTCTGAAGTTGCCTGTTCCTTTTGAAAATACCCTTATTCCTCTGCTTTAACTTTTCAATTTTGGACAAGAGGTGAGTTACCCTGAGTTTCATGAGTTCATTCTCAGTTTTAATATTTCTATCCAATACAGTGTACTCATGTAACTTCTCTTTCAATCTGTTATTCTTTCTTTCTAGTTTTTCCACCATCGGCTTCAAGGATCAACTGGAGGAAATCTCACAGTGGGTTTCAAATGTTTGATCTTGTCCTAGCTGTGCTTGAGGTCTAGATGCATGAGTAAACTCGTCTGGACTTTGAGCAGGGGTGTGAAATCTATCAGAATTATGATTTGGACTAAGTGCAAAAGTGAACTCATCTGGGCTGCGTTCATAAGTGTCAACTGGATCAAAATTATGATCTGGACTGAGTGCAGGAGTGAACTCATTTGGGCTTCGTTCATAGGTGTCAACTGGACTAGGTTCAGGAGTGGACTTTCTTTGCATCCAAACAGGGGTACCGGTTGGTACTTGAATTGACTCATTCTGCACAATTCCTTTGGGCATAGTAGCCTGCCGATCCACTTTATGGTTTTTTTGCATGAGTTGGGACAGAGTCCAAGTCATTTCAGAGGGCTCTGGAGCCTCCTTGTGACCATCCACACTTTCCAACCTCTCCTGTGGTGGGTAACTGGGCACTGAGTTGTCCATTCCTGACAATATGCTTTTACATTTTCTTTTTGGATTCCTCCTAGGCTTGTCAGTCGACTCTGCTAGTTCCTCCACGTCAATTATGTTCTTAGCAACTAGGGAAAAACTCAGGATTTCAATGTTTGCCTCTGTAGGTGTGGTGTCCTTCACAGTTTTAGTATTGGTTTCTACTTCGTCATCAATTGGAGGTTCTGGATCAGGGTCCCCAACATAGTCTTTAGTCGGGGTTTTAACCCTCTTTTTCCTGGAGTTCAACTTTTTGTGTGGGGAAACAGGCTTCACACTCCTATCTTTAGACTGGGCACAGGCGAGAGTTTTTACAGTGAATATATCCCAAGTTTCTTGCTTCTTCGATAGTGCATATTTAATCAATATTTTAACTAGACCAAAATGAAATAGACTTCCTCGAAACTCGTTATCCTTTTGGACCTGTTCGACCATCCTTTTTAAACTTTTCAACAAAAAGAAGGGTATGTTCAGCAGAGTACCTATGAAGTGTAACAAAATTCGGGCATGGTAGGGGAATATGATGGTATATTGACCCTCACATGTGAGGTAACACTAGAGGATGGCCAACAATTGAGCCCACTGTGGTTCCAACCATGACCGCGATGTTCCCTCGGACCACTGTGTTTCTCGGTACTGAGGTTTCAAAAGCTGCGTACAGAGCTTTTTATCAACCGACTGTCCCTTTGTCCATCTCTGACCTGTGGTGGGAAATTGAATTGCCTCTGAAATGAACTTCTCCATGACCTCGAACTCGAGCTCGCCCACTTTGGTGGACCCACCCCCAAAATGCAGAGAAAACTGGAGCGTGATTGCATCGTTATATCCATTGAACTTCTTCAGAAATGGCTCCCACCCTGCTTGCTTAAAAATATCTCTGGTTGCCTCATACTTTGGAAGGGCCTCCAAGTCTACGTATGTCTCTGGTTCATGGCGATTTTCTACCATGGCTCCACTTGGTATCACAGGGGAAGTCTATAGGTGGGTAGCGAAGGTTGGATGAGGGCGATGAAGGGAGAGAATGTGATGGAGAATGTAGTCAGGAGAGAAATCATATGAGAATATTTGAATTGTCGTGGGGATCGATGGCATGTGGAAAAATGATGATAACCGTACGTGAGTGCAGGGTATGATCACATATGATTCATGTCGAACTCAACTCCGGGAATGTGGTGCATTTTTATGACATGAAATGTCATGGTAGGTTATTTCATTAGGTACAGGTCGTGGAAATGATGAAACGTTATGGAGTAATCAAGGCACCCTTAGTTCAAACTCATTAGTATGCAAATTAATACAGTAAATCAACACGAACTAAACATACCTGAGTTAAATTACCTATCCCCATTATTATGCAAGTCTTGATGTAGAATTGTCTTTTGAAGTTAAGTCTGGATTTGAAGGGCGCAAAAATTGTAGCTTCTCTGGTATTTCTGATGAACCTGTAACTGATGAACTTTGTTCTGGTACTGACTGGTACTGATGGAATCCTTAGGAATCTTGCAGAGAAATTTTACCCAATATATCCTGTTGAGAAAAACTTCCTATTTATAGTAGTAGATTATGTTATGATGATCCTTGAACCTGGCTTTTGTCTTGAAAAAGATCAACTGAAATCATGTCTTCAATCAACTTCAAAGCTCTACCCTTGGTACAATTTTGGTTTGTGTGAATGGATGTTCTAGAGTCGAACACAAACAGAAATCATTGGATTACCAGCCATTAATGAATACTGTTAGCCAATGTGAGATGACCCACCAGTGATGTCAATGGGCCTCAAGGTACCTACAACACATCCTAACAGGTACGAATAGAGGTGTTGGTGTCGAGTCACCTATAGTATCTATCAACCAAGAGACATTGGTGTATTCCCAGGGTTGTCAGCAAGGACATCTGCCATTGAGGCATGCAGAGTCCAGGGTGCTAAATAATCTCTAATCTCTGCTCCAGATAAGGTGTTGATGATGGAGTGAGATTTGTGGGAAGGTGGACCTTAATGTATTCCACATCATCCAACACGAGTGCAGATAGAAATCTTGCAAACATAATTTTTCGGAACAGTAATCACTTACTTGTGGATTTTATGAGACCAAGTTAGTACATGCTCATTGCTTCCTCATGTTTGGAGAGTCTGAGGAAATGATAAAACAATACTCTAGGGGGTTTCTTTCCCATAATAATTCACCAGGTCTGGTAAAGAATAATCCTTCCTGATAAATGCCCCTTTCATACTTTAATGAGCAGTGAAAGGGAGCAAACAAGCTCAAATTTATATGTTTCAGAACAAGTCAGTTAGATTGATAAGAAAATTTCATGAAATAAAACAGTCTTACCTTATTACCTGTTGCGAGAGAGTGATAAAGTTTAGTTATGTACTTGCTCTGAAAAACTTGTTAAAACTGAAAGTAAAAGATCAACATATCCAAAGAAAAAAAGAAAAGAAATGTTTTTTTTCTTTTATATTATTTGATTTTTATTTTTATTTTTTATTTTTTTTCTGCTGAAATCTATTATTTACAGAATTTTAAAACAGTATGAATGATCAAAGATCAGCAAGAGGAGAAGACTCTTCTCCTACTATCTTTAGCTCTGTTTGCTTGGCCACTTCCTGGAAGAAATCATCTTTTGACAAGGGTTTATTGTACACTTTCAGTCGATGTCCATTTACTAAAAAGGAGTCCGGAGAATCATCTATGGTTTTAATCCTGATAGAACCGTTATCAAAGACAATTTCTACTTCATAAGGTCCCAACAATATTGTTGTAAGTTTCCCTTTGAAAGTTTTGTATTTGGAATCGAAAAGTAGTGCCCAATCCCTTGGTTGAAAATGTTTTTTCTTGATGTATTTGTCATGCCACTTGCTGCATTGACTTTGCACCAGGATGGTCCTTTGAAGAGCATCCTGCCTCATTTCTCCCAATTCATTAAGTTGCATGACCCTCTGTTTATGTGCTTCACTCAAATCCAACCCCAACTCTGATGCTAAGCGGAATGTACGAATCTGAAATTCTATGGTAAGGAGAATTTGTTTACCAAATACCAACTCGTACGGAGTATGAGCAGTGGTATTTCTCCATGTAGTCCTGTATGCCCATAAGGCTTCTGGAAGTCTATCTACCCAATCTTTATGATGTAAGTGTATGGTTTTGGTCAGGATTTCTTCCAGGACTTTATTTGTAGATTCCACTTGCCCATTGGCTTGTGGATGGTATGGAGAGGACTTACAATGTTTGATCCCATATTTTTCTGTGAGTTCTTTCATCAATTTGGAAGTAAAATGGGCACCTTGGTCGGTAATAATCTCTTGTGGCACACCGAAGTGGGTAAATATATCTTCATACATAAACTCAATCACTGATTGCTCAGTTGCTTGATATAGGGCTTTCGCCTCTACCCACTTGGTCACAAAATATGTGCACACCAAGATGTACTTCTTCTTCCTTGACATGGGAGCAATTGGCCCTACAAAATCTAGTGCCCATTTATCGAATGGTTCAATTACAAATTGTGGTCGTAAGGACATCTCATCTGCTGCAGTGGGCCTTCCCATCCTTTGACAACTGTCACAACTTCTCACATATTTCGTTGCATCCTTGAACAATGTCGGCCAATAGTATCCTGATTGCAAAACTTTGTATGTTGTTCTCTTGTTAGAGAAATGTCCTCCACATGGCCCATCATGACAGGCCTGAAAGATCTCGAGAATTTCATCTTCCTGAACACATCTCCTAATAATCATATCAGGACTTGTATAGAAGAGATCACTTCCCACCCAAGAATAGTAATCACTTTGTTGGATAATTCTTTTCTTTTGTGGAGGTGATAGGTGAGCTGGTAATCTTCCTGTAGCTAAGTAATTTGTTGTATCTGGAAACCAAGGGGTCTTGGAAGCTACTGAAAACAAATGTTCATCAGGGAAGTTATCATTCACTGGGATATCAATACTATCTTGGGGAATACGAGAAAGGAAATCTGCAACTACATTCTCTTTCCCTGGCCGATCAACTATAGTGATGTTGAATTCTTGAAGCAGCAAAAGCCATCGGGTGACTCTACCAGTAGTGACTGGTTTGTTCATCAATAATCTGATTGCAGAGTGGTCGGTGTGAACAAAAACCTCATATCCAGTAATGTAGTGACGAAATTTGTTGATGGAATGAACTACTGCTAAAAATTCTTTTTCTGTTACTGTGTAGTTCAATTTAGGTGGGGTAAGGTTTTTGCTGGTAAAATAGATTGCATAATTCTGTTGGTTCTCCTTTTGCCCAATCACTCCTCCTAAAGTAGTGTCTAAGGCATCAGTTGAGATGTGGAAAGGAAGGGACCAGTTTGGTCCTTTGAGAATAGGTGCCATAGACAGTTTTGCTTTTAAATCCTCAAAGGCACTCTGACAATTATCATCCCAACAGAATTCTGTATCTTTTGTCAACAGTTTAAAAATGGGGCTAGCTGCTTTGGTGAAGTTTTCAATAAATCGTCGGTAATAAATAGCATGCCCCAAAAAGCTTCTCACCTCTTTCTGGGTTTTTGGAGAGGGAAGATTAACTATAACCTCTATTTTGGTCGGGTCTACTTTGATTCCTTCAACAGACAGATGGTGACCCAACACAATCCCTTCAGTCAGTAACATTTTGCATTTCTCATGACTGAGGGATAGATTTGATTCTTGGCAGCGAATCAAGACTTTCTCTAGGTTACTTAGGACTTCTTCAAAGGTGTTACCATAGACAGTAAAATCGTCCATGTAAACCTCCACACAGTCATGAATCAGGTCAGCAAAGACACCAAGGACAACTCTTTGAAATGTCGCAGGAGCGTTACATAATCCAAAAGGCAACACTTTATAGGCATAAGTGCCCCAAGGATAGGTGAATGTTTTCTTTTCCTGGTCTTCAGGAGCAATCTGAATTTGGTTGTACCCACTATATCCATCAAGGAAAGAAAAATATCTTTTTCCAACCAAAGTATCCAAAACCTTATCTATGAAGGGTAAAGGAAAATAGTCTTTCAGGGTTGCCTTGTTCAGCTCCCTAAAGTCTACACACATCCTCCATTTTCCTGTCACTTTCTTGGGTACCACAACAAGAGGTGAAACCCATTTACTGTCAGAAATTGGATAAATGAATCCAACATTTAACAGTTTCTGTAATTCTTCTTTTACAAAGTCTTTTAGGATTGGATTCATGCGTATCTGTGGCTTTCTTACTGGGGTTATCCCTGGTTGGATGTAGATGTGGTGGATGCAGGTGTTAGGGTGTACTCCCCTCATATCAGTATATTCCCAAGCAAAATCCCCTGACTATTCTTTTAAAACTTTTGTCAATTGTTCCTGTTGTCTGAGACTCAATTCAGAGTTGATGTATAGACATTTACCTGGACTAAGTTCTACTGGAATGGTATGTGGCCCTGAGTGTTCAGAAACAGTGAAAACCATGGATGGTGAAAATGAGGAAAATAACTCACTTCATTCCTGAAAATCGTCTCTAAAAATCTGATCATATTGAAGATAGGTCTGTGGGAACTCAACATTTTCTGTCACAGAAAGAAATTGACTTAAAATGTCATCCTCTGTAGGTTCTTGCAGTGCATGGATCTCATCAACAGAGAATAAATATTCCTCATCCTCATTCTCAAAATAAGGACACTTCAACCAACATAATTCCTCTGTAACAGGTTGGGTAGGTGGAAACAGAGTAATTTTCTGTGAAGAAATACCATTTGAGATAAACATATCTCCACCACGACATCCTATGAAAGCGTTGGCTGTGGCCAACCAAGGTCTCCCTAAAATGATTGGATGGCCTTTTGTGGGG
>JZKD02S1933297.1:447043-463947 GCA_000966675.3 Picea glauca
TGGTTTCCTCAGCCAGAATTTCAGTCTCAGTTTCTATCGCTTTTTGGGTGGAGGTCTCTTCTTTTTGTGGTTTTATATTTTTCCTAAATCTACCTCTAGGATCTCTATTTCTCATCAAGTCATGCTAAATGAAAGAAAAGAAACTAAGATTGAGTTTCAGAGTACCTGTGATAACTGATATGTCGGTTTTCACCCCTTCTTTCCACAACTCCTCTTACTGTCAACCTGCTAACATACCACACCAAACTAAGTGCATTCTAAAACTAATCAAGACAATTATCTTCTTACCTTTTAAACAGCTCATCGGCAACGGCGCCAAAAATGTCAGGCTACTAGATTAAATATTTTAAATGACCTGAAACACTAAATTGTCAAACTAGGGTAAGTAAACTTCGAGCTGCTACACTGTATGTGCGGGTAAGATTCTGATCCCTACTTAAAAACTATCTTTAGAAGAAAACACAAACTCACTCTGAGAACTTGAATCCTAATGATTATCCTGAAACTTAGCATTTCCTATTTAAGTCATCAACAAAACACAATCCTATGCTTAAATGTTGGTGCTTCTATTTCCATTCAGAAGTGTGATTTCACAAGATTATTCCACCACTACTTTTAATCATCTATCATCACCATTTCTATTCAAGCCATGACAAAAAGAGTATTTCCTAAAATGCATTTAATCTGAACATTACAAATGAATCTAAATCTGTCTACAGGAAAACAGAGAAATACCCTACTTACCCTACTGGTACCGGAAGATTCCTCTAACTTAACTGCAATCTAACTATCCTAACTAAGCAGGGTAACTAACCATCTGACAAAGCAAAGTTCGTTCAAACGCTGAATTATGTTTTAATTGAAAGCTAGAAACTAATCAAGCCTAGTTCATGTTCTAAACTCTACAGGAATCAACCATGCTTCAATACTCATCAACGTAGCAGATATTTAACAAGCTGGAAATGATACAGTTGAAGAATAATCAATCAATAATCTGAACAGTTAATTCCAAAACTCAGGAGACTTAACATGCATGCAATTACTACGATACTGAAATAAACTAAGTTCAATGCAGAGAACATCATCGTCTTGAACCTATTTGGTGGGCCCAACCAAAAGGTGTAAACGCTGAAAGAAACAACCAGAACTACTCAATCATGCTATGCTAACATTGTGTAAACTTCGCACTCCATTAACTCAGAAGAAAATACTCAAATCATATGACAGTGGAATAACATAACGCAATATAGATTATATTCAGAAATATATTTCATAACATAGCATCATCCAACCCGTTCTTAGGAGTGATCTTCTATTTTTATATAGATCCTCCTCCATAACAGTCTAAAGAAAAAATACATAAGTCCAAACGGATCCCTGATCCGAAAATAGATTGAAATCAAGTTTTAAACGGTCTTCACATCTTCGTGACATGTAGTGTCACGAAGTGTGAATCATGAAATATAATGACTCAGTTCTATCATTGTGCCTTCCATCATCATATGAGCGATGACTCCATCTGTCATGTGAATCTCTCTGTCTCCCATTCTGACCCTAATGCACAGATCTTGAGCGGCTTCATTGGTATCTCCACGGGGTATGAGCTGGTACCTGGTACTGGCAAATCCTATTCCAAAAATAGAAGTGGTACCTAACCCAAGCGATATTAGTTTCAATATCAATTTAAAGCATCAAAATGCATAAAAATAGCTTGAAACGTAAAGATACCTTAAGTAGCCCCATTGAGTGGTAGGGAGATGTCAATTATGTCAAAACAAGGCCAAAAGGGGGTGGAATTGGGTATAGAAATGGAGGTCTTTGGAATATAATATAGGCAAAAACATGATCAAAACTGGAGACCAACAGTGTCCTGACTTCCGTTCCCTCAACAAATTGACCATAAAAGACAAATTTTCCATTCATGTCATTGATGACCTCCTGGATGAATTGATTTGCACCCAATTCTTTACTAAACTTGATCTTCACTCGGGCTACCACCAGATACGTATGAAAGAGGAAGACATTCTCAAGACTGCCTTTAGAACTCATGAGGGCCACTATGAGTTTTTGGTCATTCCCTTTGTCTTGTGTAATGCCCCCTCCACCTTCCAAAGCCTCATGAATCATGTATTCTGTCCTTTTCTCTGTCATTTTGTCTTAGTTTTCTTTGATGATATCCTCATCTATAGCAAAACCTAGACAAACCATCTTACTCATGTGGATTGAGTTCTCCATCTACTCTCTTAGCACCAACTTTTCCTGAAACAGTCTAAATGTTCTTTTGGTGCCTCAGAAGTAGAATACTTGGGTCATATGGTTAGAAAGGATGGCATCAGGGTGGATCTGAAAAATATTGAAGCTATGCAAGACTGGCTGGACCCAAATACTCTCAAAATATTGCGTGGATTTCTGGGCTTAACAGGGTATTATCGCAAGTTTGTTAAGAATTATGGAAAGATCGCAACACCTCTCACTGCTCTCCTAAAAAAGAACTCTTTCTAATGCAGTCAGGCTCTCACGAGCATGTCCGCTCACAGGACCTCCTTTTTTCTCGGCTTGAATAACTGAACATCTCTTCTAATTCCCTATCGGGAATTTTCCACACCCACAACAGTTCTCCAAAAGATCTCCCTTACCGATCGGGAAATCGGACTTCGTAATTTCGCGAATATTGTGGTCACTTGGTTTTGGATTCTCAAAAACCCGAACCTCGATGCGCTCCTCTGTTACCTTAACCCCCTTCTGGACTAAGCCTTTTGTCCACGCGATCTCTCCTTATATGACTGCATTCATTTTCTCATCAGGGTTTCACGGTTTGCAATTTCAAAATGCACATAGAACTTGTCAACAGGATCCCCGATATCTCGATGACCCAAACACCGATGGATGACTTCCCTGTTGATACTTCAGACTTCATGGGATCACGAATCCTAATACCAAAGTGTTTGGGATTTACCTTTTCCCGAACTCCGATACGGTATGCCACCTGTCCTCGACTAATTCCACTGTGGCCCCACACTACTAGCCTATCGGGAAATCGCGTTTCATAGGTTCGTGATTCCTGCTGCCATGATTCCCAAGAATCATGAAACACCGATTCCTGATGCACGTGAGGGTTGACTCTTCCACGTCACTGTCCCCTCGTCGGCTTTTCTGACATCGCGAGATCGTCATTCCTGATGCAACGTTTTTTTTGTACTCAGGGTCCCTGATATGTCGATCCTCGACTCCTCTTGGATATTCTGACGCGTTTCCACCCTGAGATCCATGGCTATGATCCTTCCACCATTCGGGGTTCACCTAGTCATGGATTCTTGTCTTATGAATCTCCATAATGCCGATGAACTCTCGATCCCTGCCACCTGTCCCAATAGATGGACGAATCTGAACTCGTCGGGGTTTCAAGACTTCTGATGTCCTAATTCTCACGAACTCAGGAACTCCGAACATGGATGTAACCTCCTCGCTTCTTTGGCAGATCCAACAACTGAAAGGATTTCACAGATCCTCTCCTCAAGATCCTGACCATCGATTTCTTCCTCTTGGGTGTCTTCTACGGGTGAACCCAGTATTCCTCTATGAAAACTGGTCCTCCCTGCGCATAACTTTGTGGCGCTTGTTCAAACACCCCCACGACACATAATCCCTTTGCTTCTGTTCAACGAACTTGAAAGCATTATCCCTCCTGAGATTTCTTACACTTTCAACCTCAAAGAGGGTCCCTGTACGCACTCCTCACGACAGTTCTCAAACACTTCCAAGTGTTGAGTTCTTTCGAATCTGCGCACACCTGCAGCAACAGTCCTTCAATAATTCTCTCAGATTCACAACTGAGACTCTCCTTAGCCTGCACACTCCTTGCATGGCTCGTATAACCCAATTTCACTTTTGAGAACAAGAGTTAAACTATCCGAGCCTTCTGTCAATGCACTCCTTGCGGATGACTTCAACTGCACTCCTTGCAGGAATCCTTACTCAGATAGAGAAACAATTGAAACTCATTTTGTCTACTTCCTTTCAGACTTCAATCTCAACACATGAAATCATATACATAGCATAACAACAAATGCATAACAGGAAGTAAATACTCATGAGCATAGCATTCAACACATATACACAGAGAACAAACACAAAACCATGGATTTGAATCAATATTTTCTATTAATTCAAGCTCTGTACATGGGTGTTCTTCCACATCTCTCTTCTTCTCTTCTCTATGCTCCGAATGGTTCTAACTATGTTACAATGCACAATGAGGGTGTCTATATCCGTTTTCCCTCCTTCTTTCTGAAACTGTCTAATCTAATATTCAATTCTACCTACTTACATTTACTACTATAAATGCCTCTATCTACTTCAGAAAAGAGCGGGGTGCTCAAGGTCTGATTACATTATACCAAGGAACCTTCATTAAATGATCTCATTTATATTTGGTGCGTCAACTTCAAGGGAAATTCAAAATTTTGGCTGGGTTTGTCCAGTTGTCCTTTGTCTTCCGCGCTAGCTCACTTGACGTGAGGGATGCTCCTGCATCATACTCCCTCACTTGAAAACTTTCATGGGATCCTGTCCATGAGATCCTGCATGGTCTGTCCATGCTTCAGAATCTCTGCTTCAGTCTCCCAGTTGGCATATTCAATTGGATGGCCCTTCCACTTGACGAAATATTCAAAATATTCTTTCCTTTTGGTTTTCTTACCCACTCATTTATCCAATATCTGTTCCATCTGTGGCTTATCTGCAACTAGCATCTTCTTCTGCCACTGAACCTCTGACTATTCACCTTATGTTCCTGCTTCCTCAGCTTTGTATGGGTACAAATCTAAGACATTGAATATCGGAGAAATTCCTATCCCATAGGGTAATTCAATCTCATAAGCATTCTCTCCAATTTTCTTCAAGACCTTGCATGGTCCGATTTTCTTCATTTTTAGCTTATTGTATGTTCCTCTAGGGAATATTTATCTTCCGCTGGTCGGCTCTGCGCTTATATTTGCAACTTGAATCTAGCAATCGCTGCTTCACCTAGACGTGAAGTTCTGTCATCACCTCTGCGAACTCTTCAGCACTTGCGCTCCTAGTCGCAGTCTATTCCGAATCCCTTAATTCAAAAAATCCTCTCGGTTGCATGCCATATACAATATGAAATGGAATTTTGCCTGTGCTTCTGTTCACTGAGTCGTTATACGCAAACTCTGCCTGCGGCAATATACTATCCCATTGGTTGTGGTGCTCTGTCACCAAGCTTCTCAACAAGTCTCCCAGACTTTTGTTCACCACTTCTATTTGTCCATCCATCTGAGGATGATAAGTTGAACTAAATAACAAGTTAGTCCCCATCTTCTTCCATAATTTCCTCCAAAAGTTCCCTAATAACTTTGTATCTCTGTTCGAAACAATACTCCTTGGTAAGCCATGAAGTTGAACAACTTATTTGAAAAACAGGTTCACGATGTGAGTCACGTCACTGGTTTTCTAGCACGGGATAAAATGTGCCATATTGGAAAATCTATCCACTACCACAAATATCGAATCAAATCCTCTTTGTGTCCTTGGCAATCCCAATATGAAATTCATGCTAATTTCATCCCACGGCTTCTCAGGTATGGGAAATGGTTGATAAAAACCCACATTCTGCTTCCTTCCCTTTGAATGCTGGCAAATTCTACATTGGTCTACAAACCTCTTGACCTCTGACTGCATCCCTAGCCAAAAGTATGACTCGCTCAGCTTCGCGAATGTCTTATCATGACCAAAGTGTCCGTCCAATCCTCTGTTGTGTTTTTCCTTCAGCAGATTCTCCCTCATGGAGCAATTTGGAATACACAATTGATTTCCCTTGAACAACAATCCTTCCTGGATCATGTATTTGGTCCACTGGCTTCTATCTCTGAGAATTGGATTCTTGCTTCATATGCTTCCTTAAAATCCTGATCATCTGTATACATTTCTCTGAGATCATCAAAACCTAACGTCTTGACTTTGAACTCTTGCAATAGAAAACACTTCCTTCTCAAAGCACCAACAACTTTGTTAGAAGTACCAGAAATATGTTTTATCACAAAAGTGAGATTCTACATGTATTCAACCCATTTAACATGCCTTTGATTCAAATTTTCCTATTGAGTCACAAACTGCAATGCATGGTTATCACTATATAAAACAAATTCCTTTGGAATCAAATAGTGCCTCCATTTCTTCAATGCCTGGATGATGGCATAAAATTCCTTGTCATATGTGGAATACTTCACCTTCACTTCATTTAGCTTCTCGCTGAAATATGCAATTGGTCTGTCATCTTGACTTAAGACTGCTCCTATTGCAAACCCGCTTGCATCACATTTTACCTGAATGTCTTTTGGAAGTCCGACAACACCAGAATTGGTTGTTCCGTAATATTCCGTTTCAAAAAATTGAAACTCTTCTCAGCCTCTTCAGTCCAGTGAAAATATTTATGTATTTTCTAGACTGTATCCATCATTGCTGCGCTAATTCCACTGATATTTCTGATGAACTTCCGGTAGAAACTAGCCAATCCATGAAAACTTCTCACCTCAAATATGTTCCTTGGTGATAGCCAATTCTTGATTACCTCCACCTTATTTGGATCCATATTCAACTCATTTTTCGAAATAACAAATCCCAAGTAAATGAGTTTTGTCTTCATGAATGAGGACTTCTTTATGTTTATCAACAACTTCTCTTGTTGTAATCTCTTCATCACAATGGCTAAATGCTTCAGATGTTCAACTTCCATTTTACTGAAAATCAGTATATCATCCAGATATACAATAACAGATTTTTCGATGAAATCTTTCAGGACTTCATTCATCAACCTCATAAAGGTACTTGGTGCATTTGTTAAGACAAACGACATAACAAGCCATTCATACAAACCTTTGTTTGTCTTGAATTTTTTTTTCCATTCATCACCTTCTCTCATATGAATCTGGTGATATCCACTCTTCAAATCAATCTTTGAAAAAAAATTTGCTCCACTTAAGAAATCCATCAAATCATCCATTCTTGGTAATGGGAATCTATACCTGATAGTTATCTTATTAATCTCCCTTGAATCAGTGCACATCCTCCATTCTTCATCTTTCTTCGGACTGAGTACTGTCAGAACAACACACGGGCTCAAGATTTCCCTGACCAAACCTTTGTCCAACAACTCTTGGACTTGTATTTTGACCTCCTCATTCTCCTGTGGCGTCAATATATATGCGGCTTTGTTTGGAAAACTAGCTCCAGGTATGAGATCGATATGATGACTCACACATATGATTGGTGGCAACGAACGAGGTAATTCGTCCACTACTATATCAGCGAACTCTTCCAGCTGTCCCTAAACTTCTTCTGGAAAATCATCCACTCTCGTGCTAGTCAAAACAATCTTCGGTTTTCTGACCACAATGAATTGTGGATCCTCCTTCTTCTTAACCTCGGTAAGGAGTTCCTTCCCACTCATGAGAAGTACAGTGTTTCTCCCTTCTGGTTTTACCTCCTTATCCTTAATCAGAAGCAACATATGAGATCTCCCATTCTTCTCTAAGGTATATGTATTCATCTTCCCATCATGAATCACATTTCTATCATATTGCCATGGTCTTCCCAACAATAAATGACAAACATCCATAGGAATAACATCACAGAGTATTTTATCATTATACCCTCCTATTTTGAATTCAACTAAACACTGTTTAGTGACATTTACCTGATGTCCCTTCTGTAGCCATGAAACTTTGTATGGACTTGGGTGATCAATCATCTCCATCTCCAGCTTCTCTACCATCTTGGTTAAAACGAGATTATCTGTGCTACCGCTGTCCACGATAACCTTGCATACCCTGTCCTTGGTTTTGCAAGCTGTTCTGAGTAGTCTGGTCCTTTGAGCTTTGTCCTCCACCTCCTTCTCGGGTATTAATAGAACCTTACGCATCATCAATGACCTTCTTCCTTCAACATCTTCTGCCTCAACATCTCGCCTATGTGCCTCGACGATGTGAGTTTCTCCTCCATCTTTCTTCTTCTCTAGACACTCGTAAGACTTGTGCCCATTCTTTCCACATGTGAAGCAAGTGATTACTCCACCTCTTCCTCTTCCTCTACATTTGGTACGAGGAAATCTATTATTATCATCATATCCTCCTATATGCTCAATATGATGTTCTCTTTGCTCAGCATATCGCCCTCGCTGTGAACTTCCACCTCTCTCAGTACGAGTCTGAGGTTTCTTCCAGTCGTCCCTGGGCTTCTGGGTTCTTTCCTGGGCAACTGATTTTCTTCTGGGATGATTTCTGCCTCGGCCTCTCTGACTCTGCTTTCGGCTCAGCTTCTCCTCCACTTTTAAAGCCATCTGATAAGCATCCTCCACCGTTCTGATGGTTTCCATACTCATTTCATCCTGAATCTCGTATCTCAGGCCATTCATATACCTGACCACTTTCTCATCATTGCTTTCACGATGACCTGCTCTGATGTTCAACCTGTAAAACTATTTAGTATATTCCTTTACTGTCATCAGATTTTGTCTTAGGTTCTACATCCTCCTGAATAGATAAGTTTGATAGTCCCTGGGAATGAATTTTTCCTTCATCTTTGCAATCATCCTCTCCCAGCTCTTAATTTTCTGCTTACCTTGGCAACGCCTGTTAGCTTGCAGTTCATCCCACCACAAGGCCGCATGGCCTTTTAATATTGTGATGGCATGGCTGAACTTCTTGTCCTCTCCGATATCTTCATAGTCGAAGTAAGTGTCTAGAGATCTAATCCAGTTTAGAAGCCCTTCTACATCCAGATTTCCCTCATAAACTGGAATGTCCATTTTCACCTTTGCACCCATTCTTGCAATAGCTTTAACTAAGCGCTCATTTGTTTCATCCTCCACTGGGATTTCTTCTCCTCCATGTCCAGCATCATCTTCATTTTTGGACTCACTGATATCTCCTTCATCATCTTTGCGCCTTTGTGATGTCTCCATGTCCTCCATTATGGCACGAAGATTACACACTTCTCTCTCCATGTCTAGATTCTGCACTTGCCTACCCCTACCTCTGGGCATCTCCCTTTCCTCATATGGATCAGGTGACTGTCTATCCCTTCTCCTTGGTGGCATGGTGAATTCTCTTTCTCCCTGCTACAGAAAGCAAAGAAGATTTTCTAAGCTCTGATACCACTTGATGTGTATCAGAGTGCTCTTTATCTCTTTCCTCTCTTGCCTGAAATATACAAACAAGAAATAGGCTCTGATACCACCTTACGCAGTTGCGCTCTCATGAGCACGTCCTCTCACAGGACCTCCTTATTTCGTGGCTTGAAGAACTGAAAATATCTTCTAATTCCCTATCGAGAATTTTCCACACACACAATAGTTCTCCAAAAGATCTCCCTTACTGATCGGGAAATCAGACTTCGCAGTTTCACGAGTCCTGTGGTCGCGTGGTTTTGGATTCTCAAAACCCTGAACCCCGATGTGCTCCTCTTTTTCCTTAGCCCCCTCCTGGACTAATCCTTTTGTCCTCGCGACCGCTCCTTATATGACTGCAGTCATATTCCCATCGGGGTTTCGCGGTTCACGATTTCAAAATGCACAAACAACTTGTCATTAGGATCCCCGACATCCTGATGACCCAAACATCGATGGATGACCTCCTTGTCGGGACTTCGGACTTCATGGGATTGTGAATCCTAATACCAAAATTTCTTGGATTTACCTTTTCCTAAACTCCGATACGGTACGCCACCTGTCCTCCACTAATTCCACTGTGGCCCCACACTGCTAGCCTGTCGGGAAATTGTGTTTAGGAGGTTCACGATTCCTGCTGCTATGATTCCCAAGAATCATGAAACGCCAGTTCCTGATGCACGTGAGGGTTGACTCTTCCACATCACTATCCCCTCGTCGGCTTTTCAGACATCACGAGATCGCGATTCCTGATGCAACGTTTTCTTTGTACTAAGGGTCCCCGATATGCCGATCCTCAACTCCTCTCGGATGTTCTAACACGTGTCTGCCCTGAGATCCACAGCTGTGATCCTTCCACTATTCGGGGTTCACCTAGTCATGGATTATTGTCTTCTAAATCTCCAGAATGTCGATGAACTTTTGATCCCTGCCACCTATCCCAATAGATGGACGGCTCTAAAATCGTTGGGGTTTCAAGACTTCTGATGTCCCGATTCTCATGACCTCAGGAACTCCGAACGCGGCTATAACCTCCTTGCTTCTTTGGCAGATCCAACGGCTGACGGGATTTCAAAAATCCTCTCCTCAAGATCCTGACCGTCGATTTCTTCCTCTTGGGTGTCTTCTACGGGTGAACCTAGTATTCCTCTATGAAAACTGGTCCTCCTTGTGAGTAACTTTGCGACGCTTGTTCAAACACCCCCACGACATAGACTCCCTGTGCTTCTCTTCAATGAACTTGAAAGCCTTATCCCTCATGAGTTTTATCACACTTTCAACCTCAAAGAGCGTCCCTGCATGCACTCCTCGCGACAGTTCTCAAACACTTCCAAGTGTTGAGTTCTTTCGACTCTGCGCACACCTGCAGCAGCAGTCCTTCAATACTTTGCTCAGATTCACAACTGAGACTCTCCTTATCCTGCGCACTCCTTGCACGGATCGTATAACCCAATTTCACTTCTGAGAACAAGAGTTAAACTATCTGAGCCTTCTATCAATGCACTCCTTGTAGACGACTTCAATTACACTCCTTGTAGGAATCCTTGCTCATATAGAGAAACAATTGAAACTCATTTCGTCTACTTCCTTTCAGACTTCAATCTGAACACATGAAATCATATACACAACATAACAAAATATGCATAATAGGATGTAAATACTCATGAGCATAGCATTCAACACATATACACAGAGAACAAACACAAAACCATGGATTTGAATCAATATTTTCTATTAATTCAAGCTTTGTACATGGGTGTTCTTCCACGGCTCTCTGCTTCTCTTCTCTATGCTCCGAATGGTTCTAACTATGTTACAATGCACAATGAGGGTGTCTATATCCGTTTTCCCTCCTTCTTTCTGAAACTGTCTAATCTAATATTCAATTCTACCTACTTACATTTACTACTATAAATGCCTCTATCTACTTCAGACGAGAGCGGGGCGCTCAAGGTATGATTACATTATACCAAGTCACCTTCATTAAATGATCTAATTTATATTTGGCGCATCAACTTCAAGGGAAATTCAAAAATTTGGCTGGGTTTGTCCAGCTGTCCTTTGCCTTCCGTGTTGGCTCGCTTGACATGAGGGATGCTCCTACATCACTTTCACTTATAATTCAGCCACTTCTCAATATTTTCAAACCTTGAAGATGGACATGTGCGCCACTCCAGTTATGGTCATTCCTGATTTCAAAAAGACCTTTGTGTTGGAATGTGATGCCTCAGGGAAAGGAATTGGTGCTATCCTTATGCAAGAGGGTGGACCTCTGGCCTTTACCAGGAAGTGACTATCTGAAAGGAATTTGGTAAAATCCATATATGAAAAGAAAATGTTGGCTATTCTACATGTCGTTGATATATGGCACCCTTATCTATTGGGGAAATGTTTCGAAATTAAGACAGACCATCAAAGCCTCAAGTATTTTCTGGAACAACGCATTTCCTCCCCGGAGCAGCAAAAATGGGTGACTAAGCTCTTTGGATATGATTATGAGATCATTTACAAGAAAGGAAAATACAATGTGGTGGTGGATGCACTTTCCCGAAAATATGAAGATGAAGGATCCATTTTTCTCTTTCCTTCATTGTACCAGATTGGCTCCAAGTCATTCGCCAGGAATGGCTACAAGATCCCAAAAGTTCACATCTGATCCATCAATTGCAATCGAATGCTCCATCTCCCTTGGGGTACTCTTGGCTCCATGATAAGCTTCGATACAAAGGTTGTTATTATTTAAGTAAATAATGAAATATTAAATCCACTGTACTCTCTGAGCTTCATGCTACACCCACAACGGGGCACTTCGGGTTCACCAAAACCTATGACAAGGTCAAACATTCTTTTTCTGGGATGGTATGAAACAAAACATCTGTAATTTTTTCATTGAATGTGACGTGTGTCAATGCAACAAGGGAGAAATATTCAAATATCTAGGGACACTACAACCACTTCCGATTCCACCTGTTATTTTGAAAGATATCTCTATGGAATTTATTATCGGCTTACCCAAATCAGGAAATAAATCAGTCATAATGGTGGTTGTTGATCGCCTTTCCAAGTATGCTCATTTCTGCGCTCTTCAACACCCGTTTAGAGCATCCACGGTGGCTCAAATTTTCATGGACCAGGTCTTCAAGCTTCATGGCATGCCACACTCTATTGTTTCTGATCGTGACCCAACTTTCACAAGAAATTTTTGGCAAGAATTGTTCAAGCTATAGGGCACCCAATTGCATCTCAGCACAACTTATCATCCCTAGACTGATGGTCAAATGGAAGTTGTCAACAAGTGTTTGGAAACATATATGAGGTGTTTTTCCTCTGAAAAGAAAAATCAATGGGCTCAATGGTTACCCCTAGCTAAATGGTGGTACAACACTTCCTACCATACAACTACATGCATGACTTCTTTTGAAGTGGTATATGGATCGAAGCCACCTTTAGTTCTCTCATACTTACCGGGTGCCTCGAAGGTCCATCTGGTTGAAAAAACACTTATAGTTTGAGAGGATATTCTTTGTACCCTCAAAGAGAACTTGCTCATGGCACAAAATTGCATGAGGAAACAAGCAGATCAAGGTCACTCTAAACATCAATTTGCAGAATGGGATCAGGTGTTTCTGCGACTGCAACCTTACAAGAAAAATTCCCTCCAGGCCGATCATTGTTAGAATCTAGAACACAAATTTTATGGTCCTTATACAGTTCTTAAGAATGTGGGACAAGTAGCCTATTAGTTAGCTCTGCCTAGTCATTCGAAGCTACATCCTGTTTTTCATGTTTCATACTTAAAGAAGGTGATTGGAACTAGGTGCCAAATTCAAACCAACCTTCCCAAGTTAGCTGAAGAAGGATCCATTTGGATACATCCAGAAGAAGTTTTGGACCAGTGTGAGCATCGCCTGCATCAAAGAACCATCAAGGAAGTGTTATTCTAGTGAAAATATACAACTCCAGCAGATGCCACTTGGGAACCAACTACTATTCTGTAGCAATTTCCACATCTCAATCCTTGAGGACAATGTTGTTTTTAAGGGGGCGGACATGTTAGGTTCCTAAGACGCACATAGGTAGAACAATCTATTCAGATGTAATAAAGGTCAATATTAATAAGGCCTTTCAATAAAATAGAATAAGGTGGATCTAAGAAGACCTAATAGAAGCTTCTGCTTCTAGAAAAATATTCCTCTAGATGCTTCTTTTGATGGACATATTTAGTATAAATACGAGTCAAGGATATGAGAACCCTATCTTGGATATTATTATAATAGAGCACTGCTCGACTGAAGGTTTCCCCCTCAAAGAGGCCTGTGAACATTGCTTTCTGAATCAAAGTGTTGTTTCTGTTGTTGTTCTTATATCATTTATGTGTTATTGTGGAGATTATTCTGGTTATATTACTGTTATTCTTCCATTTCTAGCATTTTATTTCTGTTCTGCATACTTTTTATATCTGGTATGCTACACCATTATTGGGAGGTTTTTGGGCACATGGTTTTTTGCCGATGGTTTTCTATTTCTGGTTAAGGAATAAGGGTTGTTGTCTAATCCAGGTCATTGGGTTAGGGTTTTGGATGACGTTGACTCCTATATGTATATTGTATTATAAATAATGTATCACAACGAATGAATATATAATATGTTGGTTTTCCCAGTTTGGGTTTCCAGGGGAAATATCTCTATGCAATGTTTGTATTTTCCATTATATCTTTCCTCTTCTTTTACTGAAAATTTGTTTGCAGTAAATATTGAACAAGGTTAAAATCTAAAAAGCTTGATGTGGTCTTTCTTGTGATTCTCTTAAGCACACTTCCACTTAATTCAACTTTGGGTATTCTATCAACTCAATCCATATCCATGTTCTCTCCTCATAGATTGTGGCACATTCTCCTTCTATGTTCTTAATATATGCAATTGTTGTCATTTCCATTATTTCCCTGCCTTCATGCACCTCCAATCGCGCTCCTGGCATGCTTCGTAATTTTTGTTGGAGTTACTTCACACACACCTAGGATTTATTTTTCCTAAGGTTTTTCCTATGCTTATTAGTCTTTATCCAGTCTCCTAAAGTTTAGGGAGAATATTCCTCTAGGAGAAAATTCTCTTTAATTTTCACTTCAGTTTGACTAGTTGAGTGGAGTCTAGATGTTGTATTGGTTTTGTCAGCATGCAACATTGGGATCATAATCAACTAATGTGAATTGTCCTTGGGATCATCACTAGACTAGTGTGTTACCCATGATTCCTTGATCTCCTCCTCACTTCACTCTGTTTTAGTCAGTTAATTGAAGACTGATAGACTAGTTAACTCAATTAGGTGGTAATTCACTCTTGTAACTACCTGAGAGACTCGACTAGGTGGAAGTTCACTCTCGTAACTGATGGTGTGTGTACAAATAACTCTATACCACCACTATGGTGCATTGGATTCACCTCCAATGCACATTGGTTGAGTTATGCAGAGTATATCATTTTAAATTATTCATTATTCATTACGATTAATGATAATTCTTCCATTCTTTCTCTCTTGCATCTTCTTTCTCAATTTCTCTTTGCAAATGTGTGTGGCATTTTCTAGAAAGATATATTTTTTTCATTTTAAACACATTTACATGGTATCAGAGTTGACGAAATGCTAAGAAAAATCTACACTAAATTATTTTTGCAGGTACCGAATATTGAAGACAACGAAAAAATGGAATTCCTAAAAGAATTCATTCTTACACCTTACAACTTCTTTGCATGGAAGGAGAAGATGGTCATGCATATTAGAAGTAGAGGATTGTACATGTTAACCATGAATACATAGACATAACCGATATCATCTAAAAATCCAAGTATCTAAATCGAATGGATGAAGCATTCAGAACAATTTGCAGTCTCATTTCTCCTGATCTCCTTTTTCACATATCTTTCTGTAAAACCCCCAATGAAGCCTATGCAAGGGACATTTGGAAAGCAGGATGAGATGAGGGGACACATTCTCAAGGTGGAATTGATCATATTGGATCCAAAAAGATTCAACAATCTCCAAGATTTCTTTACAAAATACAAGGATTTATTGTCGCAACTCAAAGCTTGTGGGGTTGATAAATCTAAGGAGGAGAAAGGAATGGTTCTCACCATTCTCTCAAAACTTGGTCCTAAATTATCAATGTTTGTATCCACATTACATTCATTCAAATTCACCTTTGGATTTTTTGGGCCCTTCATTTTTGGTTTGAAGTTGCGTAAGGAGGACTACAATCCCAATTTTGGTCAAACACGTGTTACGCAAGCTATAGAAGAAGCTGAATATTGGAGAAAGAAAAGAAAAAAAAAATGGTTGTGAAAAGAGACAATGCAACACTAGAAAGGAAAAATCAGTTACAAGATAACAAGAATAAGAAAGCATGCGGAGCCTAAATCCAGAAGATCCCACTCAACCTATGTATGAGATGCATATTATTGTAAAAGGGTTGGACGTTATTGTTGGGTATGGTTGGGTGTAGTTTCTTAGTTTTGGGTTTTTTCATAGATGGTGTTATCACATGAAATTGTTCAGGGTCACAGGCGATATCCGTGAGCACGGAAAAATAGGAAGGTGCGGTGTTCAACAACGAAGATCCCCCCCATGCAGTTCAGTTTAGCACTACCTCTAAACATGTTTGGGAGGATCCCATAGTTGGTAGGCGGATAAATATTTGGTGGGGGTGGTAAAATAGAAGGTGTGTTCAGATTAAATATCGTGACCAAATCAATGAACAACAATAATTTTAGCACCACAAGCTTCATGGGCATTAAAATCCAAAGGTGGGCTGAAATCCAAACTGTGGTATTTCAGGGAGGCTACATTGCAAAAGATGGTGCATTTAGGGACTGAAAGAGGTGTGGGTCCAAACCACTTTTGATGGCCCCAAAATAGAGTTCACATATAATGTTGTACCCAATAGAAAGATGTGGTCACCCGCTAGTCTTCAAGCCACGTCCTGATCCCTAGGAGAATTCAGTTAATGATCGAGGACTGGTAGTTGAAACCTCGTTTCACTCCATAAATAGAAAGCATTGAATTTTTGGACGAGGAGAAAGAACTGTCATCCCAAGGTACCACGAAGGATGGTTTCTTCTTGTAGGCTCATATTGATTTTAGCTTGCATCTGACAGGAGGAAACACACACATTCTGACAGAAGGATGCACCGAAGAAAATCCTTGGACATGATGGCCAACTCACGCTCCTAGCAGTTGTCCACTGTTTTGGGTATTAATAGATTTGTTCAATATTTTGTTATGGTGGTTGAATGGTTGATAAACGCTCCCTATTTTGTAATATTTTGATTCCATAGATGTTCTATGGTTATGTATGAGACCTGATACTTTCTCAGTAATAGAAGTTAACTTATTTCATCATCTTGTTTAATATTGTGATGAAACACTCGTTCATGGATGATCCAAACGTGTTGTTGTAGTTGTATTGTAATGGAGGTTTGGATATCATGCTGTCGTGACCCATTTCAGTATTTTGTTTCGTTTTCTTGTTTCCTCTTATGCTAAAATTCTCATGCATGGATGATCTAGACGAGTTATTGTAGTTATATTTGTTAAATTTTCAAAATCCCACCCAGTTTCAGTCTCACTGAATTTTCTACCAAATTTAAATGCCAAACTCAGTTTCAACACTATTTCAGCATATGCTACAGCGGTGTTTCAGCATCTGCTCACAGTGGTGTTTCA
>JZKD02S1933297.1:464411-477816 GCA_000966675.3 Picea glauca
ATTTGCATCTCACAAATTAATTTGACTAAGACCCAATTTCGGCAATTTCTCCCCTTAGGCGCCTAGGTAAGAGAAACACTTGCCTTGGTACATTATTTTAATTAAAAATTTAACAATATTATAATGGAGGTTTGATTATAATATTGATGTGATATATTTTCGTATCTTAAACTTGAGTTCAAGAGTGGTCTTGTGCCTGATTTTTTCTTCACCAAGCTACTTGAAGGCCAGATGCTCATGGTAGACTTGTCCACCTTTCTCACTAAGTCTTCCTTCTGCTCACCTTTATCCTTAAACATTGACTGAAGTTAATGAGGACCTCATTTCCTTATGCATTGCTTGTCCCATTTATGTGTTAAAAATTTCTCGTACTGAGCTTTGTCCATTTGACCTCTACTCATAAACATACCTCCAAAAATAATTTGATAGGTACTCGGCTTATCCTCTTGCAATTTGAGGGTGACTCTTAGTGATAACATTGTTGGCATCATTGTTGGGGAACGAATTGAAAACATTTCTTTGGGATTGACCGACAAAGAAATTCTGATTCTGAGGGTGCATAAAAAATCAGTACCTTGAATATTGCAACTTGCACCTGGCGACTCCATTGTTTCAGTTGTGGCTCCTAAAGGAAAACAGAGCAGGTCTACTCCACAACTGCCTCTAGAAACACCTGAAGCTTACCCATAAAAGATTATCAAGGAAGGAAAGACCTCTCAAGAAGGGATTTCATCTGCTTTACTAGGTGATTCTGGTAATTTACATGATTCTTCTTTTAAAACTCCAATAGTTGTATATAATTCTCCTTTTATACCATTTGTCAGAGTTTCCAGAAGCTTAGATTTTGAAATATTTCCTATTGAACTCCCCCCTTCTAGTTTTCATTTGGAAGGAGAAAGTTTTGAAAATCCTATTTCCCTTGATATTGTAAAGTGATTTAGAACTAGGAGCTTAGAATATTTTCCCACTTTCGATTTTCATGCTCCTCCTCCTATTAAAGTTGTTGTATCTAAAGAGGGGAAAATTTATTTTCCATTGAACCCCATATCATTATCCTCCAACACTCAACCATTTCCATGTTCCCCTAAAAACACAACTGTAGTCCTACCTATCTGTTGGCCCTCGACCACGTTTTGGAGAACCTTGGTCGTGTTTGACCATTTTTGGGACTTCGACAGGATGGTTGAAGATAGAGTGCCCAGGCGAAGTAGATATCATGGGATCTCGCCCCCTTTTTGAGGGATTTTTTGGTTTAGGGATTATGTAATGGGTATGGGATGTCGTCCCATGGGTTTAACCATTCTTAGGTCTCTTTCGTAATGTATAAATAAGTATCTAGGTGATGTAAGTAAGGGGGTGAAGTTCGATCAAATATAACTTGGCTTTGTGCAAGATATTTAAAGGTTTCTAAGTGAGATTAGTTGTAAAGGCTCTATGCATACTATGTGTTGAGAACTTGCAGAGTTAAGTGCAAGTGATTGTAAGAAGGTTCTACGCTATGCCAAAATCAGGGAAGGAGGATCTGGTGAAGGGTGCGCAAATCTCCTATCGTATGCGGAGTGGGTTTTGTGGCTCTGTGCATGTAAGAAGATTGAAAGAAGATAATAAAGAAGATGAAGAGTTGGTGGATGTAGCCCCATGTTGGGGGTGAACCACATATATCCTATGTTGTGATTGTTTTTTGTTATTGATGTGATTTGTTCTTAGTGTTGAATCTTTATGTATGTTAGATGCATCTGATGTAGTAGCTTAGTGCTTAATAACATGAATGCATGCTAGATCTATTTGATTCTATGTGATAAATGGTTAGATATGCTTAGATCTTGTTGAATATTGCATTGTTATGTAATTAGGGTTTTTACTTGGGATGTGAATAAGGATCAAAGACTCATGAATGTTAATTTATAACTGCTCTATTAGTATTGCGATCACAGATCTTTGTCCCAGCTAGGTTGTAGACACTTGCGTCCTACAATCCCCTCTTCATCTTCCTTGGGTGAGACTTCATCTGCTTCACAGGTGTTTCTGAAAGGGCCGATAGTTAGGGTTTTGTGGGTGTGTTGTTGAAGTGTTGAGCCTCGGTTATACCCCTATGCCAACAAATGGTTCCATTGCCAGGACCTGAAACTGTGATTGCTGGGAACTGAAGAAAAGAGAAATCTTTGTGCATAGATATATTTCTCTAGTGCACAGTACTCTACTTGACTTGTGAAGCTCTGTGTTAAGAAGAAGCTCGATTTGAAGAAAGAGGTAAGATATTAAAGATTTATGCTCTGATAAAGGTAAGATAAGTGGAAATTTTTGTTTCAAAAGAATGGATCTAGGTATATCTGATAGATTTCATCCTAGTCTGAAAACTAGGGAACAACTCAAAGAAAGAAGATATGATATGAATAGATCTGATAGAAATAATGAAATATATGTTTATCCTATTCATAGAAATAATTTTTGGACTAACAATTGGAAGTAGGACCCTAGAAAGAATTTTTTGTAGGTCCATCACTGTGATGTTGTTGCATAGTACAAGAAAGGTTGGGGATCATTTAAGAGAAAGAGAGGATTGACATTATGTTATAATTGCAGAAGACTGGGACATCTTGCTAAGGAATTCCCTGGTAGAGGTGCTATTTTCCTTTGTTGTAAAGCTACTAGACATGAAGTTTTATATTTCCCTAGAATGATTGCTAAAGTTGAGAAGATGAACATGAGGCAAGAAAACCATGAGGAATGTCAAGAGACTAAGAATATGCCAAAGAACTAGAAAGAATACGAGGCTATATTATTGCAGATGAAAGAAACACTGAATGATCACAGAGACATCAGTTTATCAAAGATCTTAAAAGAGAAAGAGTGCATAGAAACAAGATTAGGAGACTTTGACGTAGACTATGTATTGGACAAAGAAAAATAGGTTAATATCATGACAGAAGGTACTTGGGAAATTTTGGGACAGCCTGCTATGATTCCTTCATTAGGAGGAATAAGATTGTTTAAAGTAAATATGATAACTCTATGTGGAAGACTTAATCATGTTCCTATGAGTGCTTATGGCACATCGACAAAAGAAGAATTTGAGGTCATTAAGTTTGTTGAGAACAATTCTCCTTTCACAATTTTGTTAGGAAGGACTTGTATTGAGAGAGATCAGATCCGAAGGAGAGAAGAAGAGGAAGATATAGAACAAAAAAAGAAACAATTAAGAGATTTCATGGCTAGGAGAATAACGCTCTTAATAGAAGAACATGAGGACAAGTCAAATCTACTGAGGACTAGAGACCTAGCTATCAAAGTTAAAAGAATGCAAGAAGGCTTAAAGAACTTATCCATGAAGAAGAGAAGAGAACCTACTCCAGAGGAAGTAAGAGAAAAACTATTACCCTCTAACCGTGTGAAAGACCCTCAAAAGTGTGAAGTTACTATGCTAAGAAAAGATAAATACAATAATGGAAAGAGGAATCTAAACACACAGATCATAGGAAAGGCAGCAACAAATATCAGTAAGAACAAAGCAAAGCCAGAAAAATTGCATGAGGTTCCAGAGAGGACTTAGCAGAAGGAAGGCTTGTAGAACTTGAACCTCACTAGAATAACACAATAGGGTAGACTGACACTTCACCATGGAGAAGCAATATGACTGTTGGATGCATCCCAACCATTAGAATGATGCTCCAGAATGGCTAGAAACATAGTTATTGTCTGGAAGATCACCATTGGACCATTGGGACCATGCCATAACAGATGGAATTGTATTGATTGAGGCATTCATTCTCATTGGAGGAGTCCATTATGACATTATCTATTTAACCCATCGAATTTTACATCGAGGCCACTTTTGAGAATTGTGATTATCTGAGCCCACAAAGAACTAATTTCTTTCGTGAAATGCTTATTGATACCTCGCCACCCATTCTTCTTGCCTTGCATGTTTGTCCACCTATCTGAGATGTCTGATCTCGAGTGTGTATGTCGGGCGACCTTAACGCAGTAGAGAAGTCTGTCGAGGAGATCCTAATAGACCTTATGGTTGATAAGGTCATGTCTATAGGAGGCCCTAGAAAAACAACAAGTCGAGGTATCCCGAGCCAAGCTTGAGGCTTTCAAAGCAGAGTTGCCCATATCAGAGTGACTCGAGACAAGTCACAGGTGAGTGTTGGGGACCTGTTGGCCCTCGACCAAGTTTTGGAGAACCTTGGTCGTGTTTGAGAATTTTTGGGACTTTAACAGCTAGTCGAAGACAGAGTGCCCAAGCAAAGATAGGATCGCAGGATCTTGCCCTAGTTTTTGAGATTTTTGGGTTTAGGGCTTATGTAACAAGTATGGAATGTAGACCCATGGGTTTACACATGCTTAGGCCTCCTTTTTAATGTATAAATAAGTAGCTAGGTGATGTAATTAAGGACGTGAAGTTCGATCAGATCTAAGTTGGCTTTGTGAAAGATATGCAAAGGTTGCTAAGTGTGATTAGTTGTAAACGCTTTGTGCATACTATGTGCTAAGAACTTGTAGAGTTAAGTGCAAGTCATTATAAGAAGGCTCTGTGCTATGTCGAACTCGGGGAAGGAGGATCTGGCAAAGTGTGCGTAGATCTCCTTTCCTATGCAAAGTGGGTTTTGTGGCTCTGTGCATGTAATAAGATTAAAAGAAGATAATAAAGAATATGAAGAATTGGTGGACGTAGCCCAACGCTGGGGGTGAACCACATATAACCTGTGTTGTGTTTGTTTTGTGTTATTGATGTGATTTATGCTTAGTTCTGAATATTTATGTATGTTAGATGCATATGATGTAGTATCTTAGAGCTTAATAACATGAATGAATGTTAATCGTTAGTGACACAGGTAGCATTTGGAATAAACTCATATAAAGTACCAGACTATGAATAAACTAAATCTAAGTATTAAACCTGAGCAATGGCTTCTTCCTCGGTGACTACACCACCCATGGCAACATTAGGAGAAATCAGGGGTAACAGTTATTTAGTAAACCATTCCCCCAATAATTGGTCAGGAATGACTTCTTTGATTGACCTTCGTCGTCGTCTCCACACATGAATATGATCAGAGATATGCACAAAGTTTTTCTAATGAAGGGAGGTCAAGAGTATAGTACCCGTCTCATATCGAATGGGTAGTTCAAAGTGTGTGAGAAAGGACATGGAAAGCGAGTTGAAGTCTTGAAAAGAACCATGTGGCAGTTAAATATACCACTTGGTTGTGGAGCCCATAAGTGTTCGCTGGAAAAGACGCAAACGTATAGTATCGTAAATTAAGGAGTTTGATGAACACCACAAATGGAAAGTCATCACATGGTTATTTGGGTCTTCTCCAGGTTTACCTTCAAATTTTGGAATATCATAAGGTAATTTAGTAGGGATGACTAACCAAAAAGGATAATGTAATATAGGATCATTGGTTAACCGAGACAAGTCTGGAAGATCCAGAGTCGCAAGAAATGGTATCTTTTGGTTAATGTGAGGATGACACATGTCACATATCCACTACCATAATCAAATTTTTCGTTGGTTTCTGTAGAATCAGAGCACCAAACTACTGACGGAGGGATACTTCAAGATAGCTCTTTCTCTCTCTATGTTCCTGTGTGATCGCGGGTCATGATCACAGGTCAATTAATCGTGGTGCCTCTTTGTATTTCATGCCTTGGTGCTATAGTGATATCAAATCGTTCGACTCTGCAACCGCCGAACCCCATCAGGGCTAGCGAATGGCCAATGGGGAAAAATCCCATCAGGGCTAGAGAACAACCAATGAGAATAGGCCCCGTCGCGTGGTTAAGTGGAGTACAGGTGGCAGAGGGGGAAATGAGACATGGTAGTTGACAGGACAGGAGGGGGCCCCACTTTACACACCACTCCATTCCAGACCCCCCTTGCCCAATTAACAACAGAACAACAGGGGGGGTTTGGAATTCACCTGGGCACCGTTGATCAAGGTGAATTAATCTCGACCATTTGAGAGTTGCACATCCGATTCCGGACCCCCCTCCCCTCACCGCTAAAGGCAAAACAACAAGGGGGCTCCGGAATGAAGCCTCGGTCGTAGATCTGGGCGGGTGGACTTTGGTCGTCCAGATCTACTCATTACTTACCTTAATGCACACTCATGCCCCAGCTTAAAGATGACATCTCTTCCTCAAATCTCATGGTCATCCCATACCCTGGATCCTCCAAAAGGATCATGTTTGTTCATCAGGATTTATCATCACGAGAGTCCGACATCTCGACCACGGGACTCCTGAATTCTTGATCCCTGGTTTCCCGATGTGGTTAATCTCTTGACACGTAGCCTCCTTACATCAGACAGTCCAGATCTATCTCGGGGTTTCGATCATGGAAAGTCCCGATCTCTCATCACCAGGACTCCCGAGTTCGCGATTCTTGATTTCCCAAAATGGGAAATCTCATGACACGTAGCCTCCAGAGATCAGACGATCCAAAACCACTTTGGAGTTTCCACCATGGAAAATCTCCATCTCTCGGCACCAGAACTCCCAAGTTCTCGATCCCCGATTTCCCGAAATGGAAAATATATCAACACGTATCCTCCCGAGATTGGACGGTCCAAAACTGCTTCGGGGTTTCCACCATGGAACATCCTGATCTCTCGGCACCAGAACTCCCGAGTTCTCGATCCCCGATTTCTCGAAATGGAAAATATCTCGACACGTGGCCTCCATCGTTCGCACGGTCTAGATCTATTTCGGGGCTTTTGCCCCTATTGAATGGGGGTTTAACCCTCGAGTAAATCCTAACAGACCCAACAACTGTTGGGTTTTCCAGCCGATATCTGATGGCTCAGATTGGTTCCTACCTATGCATTCTTCCACGACTTCCTAGACGTGGAAAAATCAACGGTCGAGATACTCCCATGGACCTTGAGGATCTATGGTCCCGATTTCTTTGTTATCCACGAAGACATAGAAAAACAAAGGGGTAAGGCATTTAGCACCCTACTTACTCCTACCAATCTAATGGTCCTGCGTGACCACAAGTTTCCTGATGGAATCTCGTCCATCGATCAATACCTATTAGGGTTAAGGCACTTAACACTCCATATTCTTCTTTCGATTTGATGTTCGTGAGTGACCATAGATCTCCCGATGGGATCTTGTCCATCAATTTGATACTTCATCCTTATGCTACCATCTTGGGTTTTCAAGAGGATCGTTCCTCCTCATGCAAAGTTACAAAGGCCTTGTGCCTTTACATTCTCTTTCCCGGTTCTTGATGGGATTTTCAAGGAGGGTATCTCTATGGGGAGGCTTTTACCCAGGGTACTATCTGAGGCAGATAAGGGTACCTTTCTGCCACGAATCATACATGCAGTCTGAATTAGATCATTATGCATATGAATAATGATTTATGAAGACATAAGCCATACGTAGTCCTTCCATTATAAACATGCATCTACCAGTACTGATCAAAACACCATACAGACATTCCTACTCTGAAATCATTCACCATTTCAAAGCTTATAAACATGAATGTAAGAATAAATATATATTTCAAGATTCCATAGGAAAAACACTTATTAGAAATAACACCAGGGGTTATGCAACTACTGAGAGGGGTGATCGTTTCCACCCAACCGTAGGCTCAACGAATCCTAGCGGATTTACCACTAGCCACCCCCATGCTAAGACCACGATGTTGTGAGACTGCATCTCTATTTTCTAGTGACCAGGAGTGAAGGTTACTCTCCTTCCTCTCTGCTATCACCCACTCTACATATTACCAAAGTTCTCTTTTTCCCCTCGCATCTGCCCCCAATAACTTCTCCGCCACACCTTATCCTCTTGCAAGGTTGCATGTGGCACGATTTCCCTCATGCTGGTTAGACCTGACGGCTCTATGGATGGGTAGTTCACCTCCCCATCCCTCATTAATTCCTGAGGAGCCATCTACCTAACAGCCTGTGAGACATTTTAATTTGGGGCCAGCGAGCCACTTTTGGTTCTCTGGGCCAGTGAAGTCCAGGTACGGTATTGATTTTCGATGGAAGTTAATGCCACCTTTCCAGGTGCCTTAAACCACCTCTCTGTAACCATCATGGTCTCTTTTTCATCACATCCCCTCTCAACAGTCCTGCTATATATATATTCATAATATTATTTACATTCATCAACCTTTTTCACAAGGTCCATTCACATCACACATTCACATTTCTGAGTTTTCCACAATACTAGGCCAGTATAGTTATTTTTACATACTGGGGGAAACAGGGTGTTACAATTCCCTCCCCATTAAAGGAACATTGTCCTCGATGTTCTTTCTCAAACACCTATCATGCCTTTCTCATTCAGCCACTTCAGAATGCTTGACCTTCATCCTCGTTCCGGTCCTTTTTCAGGATCTCAGTCTTCGTTACCCGCCTTCCATAATTCTTGGACAACAAGCACATCAATCACAAATTTGTACAAAAACATCTTATTGTTGCTCATAATTCAAAAGGAAAAATTTCATAATTTGAGCACATTACTTATCTGTGCAATTTATGGATCTATATCCACATGGTAGTTTTGTTATCCATGCTTATCATCCTCCTTGACGTACCCATTGGATGCATGATTCCAATTCAATATCTCACAAGAGATATCATGGTTTCATCTTCCCTTCCAAGGTTTTCCCGCACGAGAAACTACCCACTGTGTGCATGATCCCAATAGTTTTCAAAAATTATTGAGGACTCCTCTTCCTTGCGGTCACTGACCCTCCAGGCCCAGGCTCAGGCATCCCCTTCACTATTATATAGTCCCTCGTGTGATCCATCTTGCCCTGCCAAGGTTTTCTCGCATAGGAATCTTAGAGATCCTATTGAGTCTTACAGTTGAGGCGTCCCTCAGACTTGCTCTGCTGAGGCATCCCTCCAGCTTGTGTTACCTCGACATAAATAATTTGTAGGCGATCATGGCTTATCATGGGGTTTTTATGGCTCAGCAGTCGCCATGGTCATAGCCTTCATCTGTTCCTTTCATGACAAATGTTTACTTCTCACCTGTATCATAGGCACACAAGATTTCGTGAGACATCATCATAATCTCTAACTTTCAGAATTTTATTGCAAACCTGTCACCCACATATTTATCAAGTCTCATGATTTGTTTTCATATTTGTCCCGCTCAGGAACCAGACTCATAATTATGGGACTTTCCTTCCCATAACATTTTTGGCCAGCAGGAAATTGGCCTTCCTTATGGGATTACAACATTGCCATATCCAAGACTCTTTCTTCCTGCACTTTCTACTTCAATCGGCCAAATAACTTGTTAGACTTTCCATGCATATACATCGTATTGCATCTTTACCAGATCGTCACAACAATTTCAGAATTGTGCATACTTTAACGATTAAGTTTCTTTCTCAAAAAGGAAATACCATTCCTTGCAGTTTGGCTCAGCAAGCAATCGGTCTTTCCTATGGGCTTACCTTACTACCATATCCATGACCCTCTTCTTCCTACAATTCATTCCTCAATCAAATGTAATTCAACATTCCAAGGAGTTTTTTCTTTTTTTTACAACTGTGCCACTGTCCTTGGCCACATTCATACCCATTTCATTCTTGCATTGATTTCAAGTTCATCACACTTTAGGACTGGTTCTTGGTCATGGGGTGTTGGGATTTAACTGATCTTCTCCTCATATGGTTTACTCGTTTTCATTCATTCTTAAAACATAATCCATCCTTCTTGTTATAGGCTGATCACGACCCCAAATTAGTACATATTAAACTTAAAAGTTTCGCATGAATGCGCCCATGCATTATGCCTTCATTAATAACCATGGTGTCAATACTCATGGCCACCCACATTTGATTTTCTCTAATACCTATACCTTGTGAGTAAAAATGTTGGAAGGTCCTCCTTCCTCAATGAAAAATCCATTATCTGTCCTTTATGCAAATATGAATTTCCTGGAAGTAATTCCATGCAACGTGTTATCTATGAGCACCTTTTGTTTCCAATCATTCTTTGATTGGTCCATTTGTTCATGAAATATCAGTTCATGAATTCTTCTCAGGGTTACAACCAGTGTTTACTACCAGAGGTTCAAACCTCCATTATTCAGGTTCTCTTTCCCGAACCATACCCTACTCAGCTATCCAAGGCATACAACTTCCCCTTTCAATTCTTCAGGTATAACATGCAATAATAAATATTTCGAAAGGGGTTCTTACCAAATCCCTTCATTCCCTATGCCACACAGGCACAAATATCTTTATACCTATTCTTGGATTATTGCACCCTTTCTCTGTCCTCTACCTTATCAGTAGTAATTTAGCGGGATTTTCACAGTCCCCTCAACAACCTTTCGTTTGTAGTCTTTCCATGGTCACCCTCTGCTTGAGGTTGTTCATTGTTGGAAACTGTCTTTCTCAACAGTTCCAATATTACTCATTTCTACACATGACATACACCATAGGAACATTAATCGTCATGTAATAAAAATGCAAATATCATAGCATTTAATTAGTAAAAACATTTTCAGGCACGTATAGCATATCTGTATGCACTTCATTGTATTATCTTTAATGTTTTTCATGAGTGTAACATAACAATTATCAATCATTTTCACAACATTACAAACATCATTACTGTGGTATCAAATCATTTTTGTTCATCAATGTACTAGCTTTCTCATCCCATAGAAGCGTAATGCACAACAATGAAAGAATTGAGGGCTCTCCCTTTCTTCCAATTATTTCTTCATCGCCTAGGGATTTTCAGCCCAGCCAAGTTATTTCTAAGGTCTCATTACCTTTCCTTAATCAAAACTTCAACCAAGACGTATCAATTAAACATACCCATTCATCCAGTTAATCATACTCAGGGGTTTATTGGCCTCTTACCAACCAAACTGATTTCCACAACTGCTCTTTTTCTGAGCAACCCTGGTTTAGGCCCATCCTAACTCTTAGGATACTTCAACATGCTTTAGTAGAAACTCTTTGTTCATAATGATTTAGGGATGTGTGCATCCTACACACTTCCATTAGGTTATCAGAATGGTCAATATTCGATTATTAGTCTTCTATTACTTACATGATTTTTCCAAAATGTAATCCAGGATTCTTATACATGGACAGGCCTTGCAGCTCATTGTCCAACCTTCAACAATTATCAGTATTGTGACTCTTTTCTTCTAATAGATCCCTTATATCGTTCCTGCACCATGAACTCCTTCAGCATGCAACTTCCTTGTTGTAGATCCATCACCACTTGTGATGGCCTCAACCTTGGCCTCAACCTTGAGTTAGCTTTTTAGGGGTCTACCAAATATTCCCTTAAGGAATATAACACACATCTTTGTTAACTTACATCTGATGATGTACTTAACCACTGTCATAATCCTAAGCCTTCATGTAGCTATCATAGTTATATTTCATAGCCTACACACATTTCCATTTTTAACATTAGTCATCTCAGGATTGTTCACAGTCCTTCTCATTGTGATCTGCAAAGGCATAAACATTTGCCTCTTATCATGCCAACATATCATCCTTTCTCATTTACTCTTTCATTTAATTGTACTGGATTTTCCTGGGGATATGGAGTACATTCCCTTTAATCTATCCTTCAAGACAGATCCTTCATGACTCTTCAGAATGGAGTCAACCATGCATCCATGGTATTCATTCAATTTTTGGCAAGTGTACTTCTTGCCTCACATTTCACTCATCAGGGCCATCATGTTGGGCCTTTAGTATACTTATACTCTTACATCATACATGTGCATTACTTGCACGTTCTATATATCATTCATACCTTATTGGTATGAGTATCTAGATTCTTAATATGAAGCTCCTCAGTGCATTAACTCATACATTATTCATCATATTGGCTTACGCCCTCTCCTCACATGACCACCGATGGTGACCATGATCCAAATAAAAAGGTGCTTCACATTTCGCGATTTCTAAATTTCCATTGCAAGGAACTTTGTTTCCTTTATTCCTGAAATTTGAAAACCTGAAAGATCGATGTTAGGGTTTTCTTGGCTCTTTCATCCACATGATCCTTCTCTCGGAACCTGGGATCAATTTTCATACATGCATCAGGATCCCGTGTTTCATCAAATCCATGGACAATGCTCCACCGTTTCCCAAACTTCTATTCTATGTGGGCCCGACAATTTGGATCCCACGGTCTAGATCTCCCCGGCAATCAATGGTCCTGATTAAATCAGTGATTTACCTGGCGTGACTTTGGGAAGTCTACACTTCCATTTTCCCCATAGATGAAACCTCGAAGCTCTATATCAATGGCTCTCATTGATTCCAATCTAACGGATACTATTCCTCCTGAGCTTATTAGGTTTCCTACCGGACTAGTCTCATAGTCCTAACTCATACGGGTGTTACTCTCTCTTTATGGAAACAACCAACAAGGGTCACTCTTGGGAATTAGCAATAGTCCCAAAGGACTCCTCAAACAGGTTATCCTCATGGTCGATTCTAACCATTATAGGTCAGGTAAATCTGACCATTCGTATTTTCACCAGTCCTCTCAATCATGAGGAATTGTATGCTCAAGGTTTAGTCTCTTAAATAATGCAGAAATCATAACTTTCTAAGAATCCTACCAATCCTTACCAGATTTCCCAAATCATGAAGGGGTTCTTCATTTGGGTCTTAACCCTTATCTAACCAACCATCTCAATTTCAAGAGACTCTACCTACTTTAGTAGGTGGCCCTTATAACACTAAAACAGGACAACACAATCCATGTCCCTTGTTTGTCTCGTGCAGCTTCATAGCACAATTTATTCTACCTCCATCATTTGCACTCAAATATTATCAGTGATAACGATCAGTGCATTCCTACTCCTATAGAGTTGTTTTCATTTTAACAGAGGAGTTATAGAAGTTTCCAAATTATAGTTTCATTCTGCAGTCCTTCTCCTTAAAGAGAAACGCAGATAAAAATATCTTCTAACACAGCTTGTGCCTGAGCCCATGCAGGCCAAGTGTTGTAACCATGCTCTCATACCAATTTTTCACATATCCACTACCATAATCAAATTTTCGTTGGTTTCTGCAGAATCACAGCCCCGAATTACCTACATAGGCCTAGCACAAGATAGCTCTTTCTCTTTCTCTATTCCCGTGTGATCGAGGGTCATGATCACAGGTCAATTAATCATGGTTCCTCTTTGTATTTCATGCCTAGATGCTATAGTGATGTCGAATCATTCAACTCTGTAACCGTCGAACCCCGACAGGGCTAGTGAATGACCAATGGGGACAAATCCCATTGGGGCTAGAGAACAACCAATGAGAATAGGACCTCTCACGCGGTTAAGTGGAGTATGGGTGGTAGAGGGGGAAACGTGACATGATAGTCGACAGAACAGGAGGGGGGCCCACTTTACACACCACTCCATTCCGGAC